>WUAT03230314.1:0-11378 GCA_010015005.3 Ulmus americana | reverse complement strand
ATTATGTGCTTATTAGTTTGTGTTTGATGATCCTGTATAATGTTATAAAATTTTAAAATACTATTCCGCTGCGTTATAACGATAACCTAAAATAACATTCTAACAAAAACGTATCCTAAAGTCGATCTTAACCGTTGATCATGGTCAAAACGCATTCAAATATCAATCTAACCATTGATTATGGTCAAAATGCATCCAAAAGTTAATCTTGACCGTTGATCTTAGGTAAAACACATCCTAAAGATGATCTTGATCGTTGATCTTGGTCAAAACACATCCTAAAGTAATTTTATTTTTATTATTATTATTATTTTTACTTTTAATATTATTATTATTTCTTTTTTTTTTATTACTAATTTTGCTTTTATTATTATTATTTTTATTATTATTATTATATATATATTTTTTACATTACTATTACTATTCTTATGATTATTACTTTTATTTTTACTATTATTATTATTATTATTGTTATTACTTTATCTATTACTATTATTATTATTATTATTATTATTATTATCATTTTTTGTATTATTATTATTATTTTATCATTTTGTATTAGGCCTCATGACCCGTTTATTTTTTTTTTATTATTATTTTTTTAACAAAGCTTTTAAACGATTTTGGGATTTCAGAAATCCCAAAACCCTCTCTTCTTCGCTATCTCTCTTTCTTCTATGAACTCTGTAAGCCGATGCCGCCCCTTTCAATGCCTAGCCTAGCTGGTTTCCGACCACCGCCGAACCTCCAACCGTCAGCCGCCGAGTGGGTCACCTCGTCGTGTCCCTAAACTGGCCGTTCGTTGAGCTTTCCGCCTCTAAGGGTCACTGTCGCTCACCTTTCACTGCCGTGCCATCGCCGTGCCTTGCGTAGCTCAAATATGAGCGATCCGCCACCGATCGCTGTCGCCCCGATATGTGCGATTCCCCACCAATCACTTTGCCCATCTGCCTAGATCTGTGCCCACCACCTTGCCTTGCGTTGTCCAGATCTGAGAGATCACCGTTGCTCTGATTTGAGCTCCAATCACGGCCTGCCTTAGGGTGGTTCACCTCTTTTGTTGGTTGCTCCGCCACCCTTTTTCCTTGTAGATCCACCTTCGATTTGAACTGCGCTGACAGCTAGCTAGTCAATTTCTCCCTTTCTTGGTTCGGCCGATGCTTTTGGTGGCTGGGTTTCGGCCACGGGCTGGGCTGGGTTTCGTCATTGTGGATTGGCGCTTGATGGATTTCGGCCACGGGCTCAATTGTTGTCTGGCCTCGACTTGAGGCTGGGCCTCTAGCCGTGGCCGATTATCCCCTGCACCGCCACAATCGATCTGTGATCCTATTGGTTATGGCCAAACTCGATCCTATTTTCTATGTGTGATGATTTATTTGATAATATCATGATTTGGTTTCTCTGTTTAGTCTGTGATTGTTCTGAGAAAATTTGTTGTTACTAACTTGATGATGAACACAATTGAAAAACTGATTTGGTTAGCTATTGTGTTTGAAAGTTATAGAATTTTTGAGTATATTGTGATCTTGAATTCTCTAATAAATTTGTGATTATGTTCTGGAGATTCATCTGTGTTTTGAAATTCTTGTGTTTAAGTGATTGTAGTTTGATGATGAACATTATCGGTATGTCTGAAAACTAATGAATTTTTGAGTTTAGATGTTGTTTACCTTGATTTCTGCTTGAGTTTAATTTGGGATTGTTCTAAGAAAATTTTGTGTTATTAGCTTGATAATGAACACAATCAAAAAACTGATTTGGTTTACAATTGTGTCTGAAAGTTAAACAATTTTTGAGTATATTGTGATCTTGATGTCTGATAATTTTGTGATTGTGTTCTGTAGATTTATCTGTGTTTTGAAAAATTGTGTTATGAAAATTCATGTGTTTAAGTGTTTGTAGTTTGATGATGAACACCATCGGTATGTTTGAAAACTAATGAATTTACGAGTTTAGTTATTGTTTACCTTGATTTTTACCTAAGTTTAGTATGTGATTGTTCTTAAAAATTATGTGTTACTAGTTTAATGATGAACACAATCAAAAAAACTGATTTGATTTACTATTGTGTTTGAAAGTTAAATGATACTGTGATCTTGATTTATCTGATAAATTTGTGATTTCTCTGTGTTTTGCAAAGATCATTCTGAAAATTCTTGTGTTTAAGTGTTTGTAATTTGATGATAAACACCATCAGTATGTCTGAAAACTAATGAATTTATGAGTTTAGTTGTTATTTACCTTGATTTCTGCATGAGATAATTGATGAACATGGCTGGACAATTCCAATCCTTCGGTATGTCCAATCTTGACCTTTTTTCCAATTTTTATTTTTCATATTTATACTCTATTCGAAACTAATAAATTTCTGAGTTCAGTTTGATGTTTATGAGTTATTTTAAGGAGTGTATAATGGAGTTAAGAGAGCAATTTTCTGTTTTAGAATTTGTTTTTTTATTACCTTATGTTGTATATTTTGAAGTTAGTATATTTTGGACGTGTTATGCTATTTGTATTATTTTGGATTTATAGTATTATAGATTATGTTTCGGAGTTAACATTATAATATTTAAGATAAATTTTGTTTGAATTTCTACTATTAGTTTGGATATTTTAATTACACATAAAAAAACATTAACTTACACATAAAACATTGTTACATACACATAAAAATTATTTACCTACACAAAAATTTAAAAATAAAAATAATTTTTAAATTTAAAAACGCCACGTGCCATTCTCTGGTTTGTCCATGTGTCATAGTCCCATTGGTTTGTGTCACCTTATCATTGGTCCACGTGTAACCATCCCATTGGGCCATGTGTTTCCATCCCATTTATCCACGTGTCGCTATTTTATTGGTCCATGTGTCACCACCCTATTGGTCCGCGTGTCACCATCCTATTTTCCACGTGTTGCCACATCATATGCCACCTCACCACCACATTGGATGCCACGTCAAATTACACATCTTTATATGACCGTTACCTACACATACTTATATATTTACCTAAGATTGTATGTGTAGGTAATACATTTAACTACGAATTTTTAGCTACGATTTTATCAAACATCAGCATGTGTAGGTAAAACCTTTTACCTATACATTTTAAATATTTACCTACACATATTATGTATAGGTAAAAGTCAATTTTCTTGTAGTGGTATAAACCATCTCTATTGGTACAGGACTTTTTGACTAGAGTAAATATATGTATATTGTTATTGTTTAATGATAAGAAAAGTAATAGGATGCCTAGAAATCTATTGCTAACGTCAGAATTTCTAGGAGACTTTAGAGATTTGCAGTTTGAAAGATCCTAAGTATAAGGGATAAAAATTCACTTTGGCTAATAGTGTTTGATTAGTTTAGTCAAATTTAAGGAAAGTTTGCTGAGTTTTATGCCAGAAATGACTCTACAAGGGCCAAACGACATCAAGGAATGGAAGAAGGAATCATATGATAGGGGTCCTTTAGTTCATGTTAAGACAAGATACTAATGTTGTGTGGTCTAGAATACATGTCGTTGCTCTACTCTCTACCTCTGTTATGTCATTTTTTGCATCAATAATGATCTGCCCTCATCAGCCTTTCCTTTACACAAATTCCTTATTATTTGTAATCATTCTTTTATTAGATCCTAGGATGATCTTGTTGCCAAAGGCAACCTTGTACATCTCTCTATAAATACAACATTTACTCCTCAGCACATTTATGCTGAGAATTGTCTAGTCGCAACATCAATCTCATTTCTTAACTTGGTATCAGAGCCTCAATGGCTAACATCAATCAAGGAAATTTGGTCACCAGAGAAATAACTCCACCAGGCAACACAACTCCACTACCCTACATGCCTCCTCTAGATGGTCACTCTAAAAAACCAGAGAAAGAGAAGAATAAGCTTGAAGGTAGTAACACTAAAGGATCTCTGAAGTATAAGAACCTGAAGGTGTTTCAATCGTCTTCAGGAGCTCCGATTGGGCAACCAAGGGCCTTTAGTCACTCAGGTAACCCCCATTGGCTCCTACTGCTCAATAAAGTTCAATCATGAGAATTATTTGCTACGGAAGAACATGGTCTTACTTGTTATAAGAGGAAATAGGTTAGAAGGTTACATTATAGGGGCAAAACAATGTCCATCTGAATTTGTCATAAATACCAGTGAGGAGACACTAGAAGGTGAGTTTTCTGAGAACCTAGAGTATAAAGAGTGGATAGTTTAGGACCAAGTTCTAATTGATTGGCTATACAACTCTATGAAAATAGATATTGCAGCAGAGGTAATGGGATTGGAGACCTCAAAAGGACTTTGGGATGCTATAAGGGATATGTTTGGAGTCAAGAACAGGTCCAATGTAGTGTTCTTTAAGAGATAATTTCAAAAGATGCAAAAGGGAAATCTAAAGATGAGTGAGTATCTGAAATAGATGAAGAAACTATCAAAAAACCTCATCCTTGAAGGACATTCAGTTACCATGGATGATATTATTTCTCAAATTTTAATTGGTCTAGATTCAAATGATTATAATCATGTGGTTTGTCAAATCAGTGAGAGAGAAAGCATAAGTTGGATTGAACTTCAAGCCAAGCTTTTGAGCTATGAGAAAAGGCTAGAACATATAAATGCTAGGATTGCTTCTATCAACCTTGGGCATATCTCATCCTATTTCGCAAGCAACATGAATAGTTGTTACTCCAACTAATATCACAACAAGAATTAGGGCACCTCTCAGAGAAATTCAAACATGAACCAATCATACACTAATCAGGTTGGGAGTTACAGTTAGGGTCAAGGCAGACCACCAAATGCTTATAGAAATCGAGGAGGAAGAAAAGGAAGAGGTGGTAGAGGCAACAACTTGATACCAATTTTCCAAATTTGTGGTAAAATTGGTTACACTACAACAGTGTGTTACTACAGACTTGATAACAATTACACAGGAGCACCACCATACCACAATAAGTCAAATCAAAACACTAGCTCAGCCTACTTAGCCACCTCAAAAACAACAATTGACCCAGGTTGGTATGTAGACAGTGGAGCTAGTTGTCATATCACTGATGATGTTGGCAATCTATCATAGTGAGCATAATATCACATTACCATTTCCTTAGTTGTTGGTAATGCTGAGAGGTTAAACATTGCTCTTTCTCATATAGGAGATTCATACTTGCATACACCCAAATATAGTATTCTCTTGTTGAAAGATATGTTGCATGCTCCTAATATCAAAACTAATCTTCTCAACGTATCACAACTTATTGCCTTTAACAATATAACTATGGAATTTGACACTTGTGGTTGTTTTGTTATGGACGAGGCAACGAGAATGGTGGTTCTTCAAGGCAGACTTAAAGATGGTCTATACCAGCTTGATGTTCCTGCTAGCAATCAAAGCCTTCAACATCCCTCCTCAAAGTTAGTTCAACCAAGTCCTCAGTGTCAACGTTCCAAAAAGAAACTCCAATGCACAAAACAACTCTTCAAGTGCAATCCTCAGTATCAATTAGTCATTTACACCCTTTGAATTCCCTAAAGGACGTATGGCATAGGAGATTAGGCCACCCTTCATCTAGAGTCTTAGCTCAAATTCTAAAAGATTGTGATCAAAACTTTCATATCAATGAAAATTCTACTTTATGTGATGCTTGTTAGCTTGGCAAACCCCATATCTTGCCTTTTAAATTATCCTCCTTTCATGCCAATCAACCACTTGAGTTAATACACACTGATCTCTAAGGTCATGCACCAATTGCCTCCTCAACTAGATTCAAATATTATGTCCATTTTCTTGACAATTATAGCAGGTACATTTGTGTTTATCCATTAAGAAACAAATTAGATGCCCTTAAAGCCTTTGTCCAATTCAAAACAATGATCGAAAATCAACTTGATAGAAAAATCAAATGTTTGCAATTTGATATGGGTGGGGAATACCAAAGATTTGTGAAAGGAACATGAGATAGTATTTAGGCATTCTTGTCCTCTCACATATGCTCAAAATGGCAGGGCTGAGAGGAAACATCGCTATATAGTGGAAACTAGTCTAACCCTCCTTGCTCAAGCTAACATGCCTCTTAAATATTGGTGTGAGGCCTTCCAAACTTATGTTTATCTCATCAACAGACTCCCAACACCTATTTTAGCAAATTAGACTCCTATCACCAAGCTATTTGGTTCTAATCTTGACTATCTCTCACTCAAAATTAGGATGTGCATGCTTTTCCTGTCTCAGACCATATCAAACACAAAAATTCCAATTTCATTCAATTAAGTGTTTGTTTCTTGGTTATAATGACTCCTTCAATTAAGTGTGTGTTTCTTGGTTATAATGACTCCTTCAAAGGTTACAAATGTTTGAGTTCGACTAGTCGCATTTACATTTCGAGGCATGTAGTGTTTAATGAACATGAGTTTCCATTCAAAGATGGCTTCTTAAACACAAACACTTGGTTTCCACTCTTTCCTTTCTCCTCACCTATATCTATTGCCAAAAATAGCCCACCTATATCTACTTAAGTTGATATAGACCATCTGGAAGATCTGCAAGGAGGATACCATGCCCAAGCTGATTCCTCAACTCCTCAATGAACTAGTCACTAGTTGAGTCTCAACAACCTCAATCATCAGGGGTAGACCATGGTTCAACTACAGGGTCAGCTAATGATAACATAGAACACACTAGTAGTGCAGGTGCCAGTGAACCACTAGCTTTAAGCTAACATTATATAGATCACCACTCTCCGTCTCAAGCCACTTCAAGCCACCAACTCAAATTCAGTCATTACCGAGTTGTCAGATGATTACTCGAGTGATAAATGGGATTCACTAACCAAAAATATACCCAGTAGAATATAAAATGTTCCTTGTGACAAAGCCTACTGACTTTATAGAACCCCTATCCACACAGGAAGCTATGAAACACATTGGCTTACAACCATGGAGTAGGAAATTGATGTCTTAAAAAGGAACCAAACCTGGGTCCTGGTACCCTTTTCACCTTCCTATAACTTGGTTGGCAACAAATGGGTTTTTAAAGTGAAACACAATGTAGATGGCAGTGTACAAAAGTGTAAAGCACGACTGGTAGCAAAGGGGTTCTCTCAGACTCCAGGAATTGATTTCCCTGAGACTTTTAGCCATGTTATCAAAGCTTCAACAGTGAGAGTAATCCTTACCATTCTATTTCATGGAACTGGAAAGTGATGCAATTGGACATAAAAAATGCCTTCTTAAATGGAAATATTCAAGAAGATGTTTATATGCAGCAACCTAAGGGTTTTGTTGACAAAAAAGGCCAAACTATGTTTGCAAACTTAATAAAGCTTTGTATGGACTCAAACAGGCACCTAGGGCTTGGTATGAAAAGGTCAAGACTACCTTACTTGATTGGGGATTCAAAAATTCCAAGTGTGACTCATCCTTGTTCTTCTACACTGAGAAATAGCTGGTGATTTTTGTTTTGATATATGTAGATGACATGATCGTGACAGTAAATGACTCTACTTATTTGCAACATTTTGTCCAAAAATTGAACAATATGTTTGTACTAAAAGACATGGGGGATTTATACAACTTCTTGGGTATAGAAGTCAAGCGAGATGCCATATGTATATACCTCACTTAGACAAGATACATAGAGAAACTATTGAAGAAAACTGAAATGATACATAATCGACCTTGTCCAACACCAGCAATTATTGGCAACAAATTCATTATATCTGATGAAGATCCATTGGATAATCCAACTCATTAAAGGTCTATAGTAGGGGCCCTTCAATACTTGACAAATACTAGGACAAATATCTCATTCATTGTCAATAAGCTCAGCCAATCCTCCAAGCTCCCTCAACTATTCATTGGCAAGGGATCAAAAGAGTACTACACTATCTGAAAAGAGCAAAGGATATGGGGTTACAAATCAGATATTGTGAGAACTTGAGTCTACAAGGCTTCTTGGATAGTAGGGATGATAGATGATCCACTGTAGGGTACTATATATGTCTTGGTGATACTCTAGTCTCCTGGTCCTAAGGAAGCAGAATGCAGTATCTCGTTCAAGTGCCGTATCAGAATATCAAACTCTTACTCTTGTAACTTGTGAATTGGCTTGGTTAGAGTCCTTTATTCAGAAAATCTCCTTTACATGCTCTAATATTCTGATCACTTGGTGTGATAACATGAGTGCCAGTGCATTGGACATGCTTGTACAAAGCACATTAAAGTAGATATACATTTTGTTCGAGACAAAGTGTTAGAAAGGAAGTTGGAAGTGAGGTATGTGCCCTCTCGTGATCAGATAGCAAATTGCCTTACAAAACCCTTATCATACTCACAATTTGGATATCTAAGGGAAAAATTTGGTGTGGTTCTTAGTCCTTCACCACTCATAATTTGCTGGGGGTGTTAAGACATGATATGAATGTCGTTTGGTCCAGGCTGTTAGTATAGGTGCATAGCAAATTCAACAGCCTAAATCTTTTCAAGTTCATTAAACTGGCTAGAGGTGTATTTAAAGGGTTCGAGTCATATGGTTTTTAAGCTTCATTTTTCTGCAATTTCTTGGGATTTTTTTTCTATAGTTCTCTCTGGTTTGGTTTGGTTTAGATTGTGGAAATGATAGTTCTAGTACTTTGATTGTGTGCTAGAGGTCTTTCTTCCTCTTTCTTGGCATCCAAACAAGGAGAGGTGGATTGAGAGAGGTTTTCCTGTATTGTTCTTGTTTGATGAATTTTCTGTAATCAACACTTGTAATCTCCATTGATATAGTGTATAAGAACTTAAGGCTAAGCTCCTAAGATGTTGGCAATTGCCGAATGATGAACTATAATTTTGTCATCTTTTTCCTATCCCTTTTACTTTATATTATGCTTATTTCTCTTGTTATTAGTTAATTATCTTATTGATTACTTCATTTGTTTATTTTTTAAAACATTTTTATGTAGGAAGTTCGTCTTTCAAAGAAAATGGTTCAATGTTGCGGCATTGATAATGAAAGTCACGGTGTCCAAGTTCATTTGTGACAGTTTAGGTGTTTTGAAAGCCACTCGAATTTATTTTTAAGGAGGGTAACTTGGGCTTCTTTTTATTTTTAATTTTAGAATTTTTAATAATCAATTTTACCCCTCTTTGATGAGGTAAAAAAAGAAGGAAACAATGAAGAGAAGATTTTTTTTGCTCACAAATAAACTTCCTCTTGTATTTTTTGACAAGTGAGTCTTCTGGACATGTCTTGATAATTTGACTACAACTCTCTTTATAGAATCCCAAATTAGATGGTTTTTGTGGCCTTGGAAATCTAAGTGCTAGGGGTTACATTGGGGGAACTACAGGAATGCCCCTAAAATGAGGCATCAAAACATTTATGCCCATGTTTTATATCTAATACAAATCTGCCACTTTTTTTTTTTTACCTATTTTGCCCCTTTATAAAATGACAAATTACAAATAAATTTAGAAACTAAGATAGATGACCTTGAATATAGAGGGGTAAAAATGCATTTTACACCCAAAAAAAGGAGCACACATGTAATGACTTTTAAAAAGGTGTGCAAATGTAATTGGTTAGGGAAAAGGGGGTATAGGGTGTAATTTCCTTGGTTACATTTTGTATGAAGCTTCTTGACCCAACTTGATTGTTTTGAAGGTCTAATTGGTCGCATAAGTGGGAGCTCGTGAAGTTTCTTGTTCTAAATTAATCAAGGAGTAATTATTAAATTTTTTTTGTCGAGATTTTTGCGGGGGGGTTGGTATTCAAGGGCAAGTTTGAGGGAACTTTTCACACTTTGTACACCAGAGGAGACATTTTTGGAGAAGAGACTTCGAAGAAAGACAGTTTTGGAGGACTTCAAGCAAGCATTTTCAGCCATCAAAGAGTTCTCTCTCTCTTTTTTTTTTTTTTTTTAATTCTTATCATCATAGTTTATATTAATGGATTTGATTAGATAACATTTTTTTTTAGTTTATTTATGAACTAATTTCCTAAGGCCATGATGTATTAATTCGAATTCTAGTTATTCGTGTTATATAAGCTTATTTTTTTGAAAATAGTTTGATGTAAAATTAATTTTAAAGATGCCTAACCAAATAAAATAATAATCAAGCTTTATTGAAGTCATTATTAGTTTGTTAAGTTAGTTTTAGAATGTGGTTATATTAGGCCATGCTGAGTTGTATTTGTGAGCTGTTATTATAGTTGTAGCCAAATGTTGGTTCTAGATTGGTCCTTGTCATTGTTAGTATATATACCACTTTGTTTGTATAGTTTTTCATTTAGATCAACACAATATCTTTCTTCCATTTTCCTTTACTCGTTCTTTTCTAGTTTCTCTCTTGTTCTTCCGCTTGTAATATGGTATCAGAGCACCAAGATGTGCGCAATCGAGAATCTATGAGTTCTTTGTTTTGATTTATTCTTCCTTTTTGTTTGTTTCTTGCTCGATCATGGAGAAAGGTGGAAGCAACTGGACCAACAAAAATGGAGGTGCTCCGAACAACAAATCTTCTCACTGGTAGTAACTTCAATTCTTGGTCCCAAGGGATGCAAATGGCACTAATTGCAAAGAGCGCATTCTCTTTCATTGATGGAACAATTTCTAAACCTGTTCTTGATGATTATTCTTATAGATCTTGGTCTAGATGTAACAACATGGTTAGGTCCTGGATATTTACATGCTGTGTCAAAAGAAAAGCATCATGTATATTGATAATGCTTATGATGTTTGGATCGATTTACATGAGCATTTTCATCAAAGTAATGGACCGAGAACCAAATTAAACAACAATTGAGCAGTCTTTCTTATGTTTAGTGGTGATGAATAAACCTCAATTACGTTTTCTCCATATTATTATCATTCGTTTTAATTTTTTTTTAATTATTTTAATTAATTTTTCAACCACAAAACCCCCTTTTATTTAAGTAAGTATTTAATTAGTTTAGATTTAATTCTGTGTGGGAAAGACCATTGCTTGACATTATACTATTTTCTATGACACTTGCTTGTTGGTTTTGTATGCAACAAGGTTGAAGATGTCAACAAGTTGAAGAGTATTCAAGATGAATTGGTGAACATTGTGTGCTTGTTGGAGATGTATTTCTTTCCAGCGTTCTTTGTCAAGGTACTATGGTCAACACATTTACGGACTTGAGATATTGTTACAAAATTTTGTTATTTTTTATTCTGATTTGGTCATTACTGCCTAGAATAAAATTAGAGTCGTGTTATAATTTGTTGTTGAAATTAAGGTGTTAGATGTTGATAATGTTGGATTAATTCTGGAAATATGATTTGCTACCTGTAATAACTATTTGTGAGTTTAGCATGTTATTTGCTGTCAATAATGAATTAATCTTATTGGTCCGTAAGGCTAACCAAG
>WUAT03230093.1:0-11379 GCA_010015005.3 Ulmus americana | reverse complement strand
CTTGACCATGTTGTTGAGCTCTTTTTTGCATAACTCTTAATTGCTCATTTTGAAAAAACTCACGTAGGCTTGGATCGACATAGACAAATCAAGGATGCGGAAGCTCATCATGCTCTTCGAAATTCATTGATTGATCATTTGTGGGAAGAATATACTAATTCGGAAAATTAAATTAGTTTCAATATTTAATTTTACTCTTGTGTTGTTGTTGTTTTTGTTTTATTATTATATTTTATGGCATTTTATATTAGATGTAATGTCTTTTTTTTTTTTTTTATAGTAACTGTAATTTTTTTTTATATTAAATGTAAGGTTTACTTGATTTATTAAATGCGCAATTTTATTAAATTAATATAATATTCTAAGTTATTATTAGTAATTAATTAATAAAATATATAATACTCCATATTTCATTAGTATATATAAAAATAATTAATGAAATAAATTAATTGTTGAGAATTAATAAAAAGAGAAAGAAAGAGAATATTTTAAGGAATATTTTTTTTGGTGTAATATTTGGTATAATAGATTAAAGATGTAATAGTAATTTGGTGTGAAATTTATATTATTTTAGTGTGAAAATTACACTAAATTAGTATTTATGGTTATAGATGGTCTAAGAAAATCCTGAAACCTTTTTCCAATTTTTTATTTACCGTCACAATATCTCTATATCTCATGATTGCACATTTCTAAAATCATCAAAACAAATACAAATTAAATGTAAAAACTAATAACTAGAATATACTTACACGATAATACTGACACAAAACACAATAAAAATAAAAATATACTAACACAATTAACAATTGCGATAAAAAAGAGGATGACCCAGTCTTAACTTAGAACTGATCATACGAGAAGTCTTTGTCCCTCTCTGAGAAGTTTCGCTTTTACCAGGCTATATTCAATCAGGTTTCTAAAGACAACTTCTTGGGGTCTTCAAGATGATTCTCGAACCTCTCGGAGTATGTAAGCTTCCAGAAGAATGGCCTCCCTTCGAAAAAACTCTTTGTCAAGCTCAGCTTACGTCTCCCTTTCATGTTGAAGACACCAAGATTAAGCATAGTCTATCTCTTCCTCTTCTCTGGGGTAGAAACGCTTTCTAGAAGAGCGCGCATAGCGAAGAAATGAGGAGAAAAGGGGGAAAGCGTGCAAGCGGTTAATGAGGAGACAACCGTCATTTGGGTTCAAAAGATTCGTTGGAGTTTTGAATTTTTGAAAAGAAATGTTTCATTTCCAATTTTATTTAGTAAAATTGCAAATAAAAAGGGGGAATTGGTTGAGAAAAATAAGACATATCCATGTGCCAATTGATAATTGGAGAATAAAGAATCAAAGTTAAGAAGGATGTAAAGAGTAATTTAATAATTGCGCAGGAAGCGGGAAATTACAAATGATTGTTTTTTATGGGAATATGTCGAAAGAAGTCTCCGAAGAAAAAGCTCGCTGAAAGAATGCTTTGGAGGATAATTCGCCGAAGGATTCCTCCAAATGATGGTCAAATAAGAGATTACTCTGGAGGACGGCATGACGAAGCATCTAAAGTGGTGATCAATTCGTTGACGTGACTAGAAATTTCTATAAAAACTTGAAGTTACTTAAGGTATTATGATTTTTCTAGAGAATTTTCAAAGAGAACTTATGAGAATTAAAGAACTTTTTCTCACCTTAATTCTCTCTCTTTTGAGTGGTTCTTCATAAAACTTAGGAATTGATCTAAGTTCTTGGATTATAGTTTTGATTTGAGAGAAAAATTGTAACATGAAATGTTGTTCTCTATCCTTAGTATTTGGGCTGCTGTTACCTACGTCACTATGTGTTTCCTCTATTGAATTATAATGAAGTACCTCTTACGTGTATGTGTTTCCGAATTACCATTTAAAAAAATGTGTCTAATTTGAAACTTTCCATTTGGTCTGGTTTGGTTTTGGGAGCCAATCTCTGACCAAAAGAGCAAAGGAGACATGCCTTGAATAAAGCTCAGCTTTGGCAGCAACTTTTGCATTTTAAAATTTATTTAGACCATCTACCTCATCATCAGACTCAATTCCAGTCTCTTAAGTCTTATCTTAGGTAAATCATCATCATCAATTACTTGTTCATAGATTGCTTCTTCATCTGCAAGCTAAGTTCATTACTAATTTCACCAATTTATTAATCACAAAAAATAAATATATTCACTCCAAAATTTATTAAATATACTTACAAACAGAAATTATAATAATATAAAGACAAAATATGAATAACCGAAACATCTGTCAAACGGCATGTCGTTTTGTACAGTTTGATCAAGCAACTAGAGAACTGAATTGTCTATAACTCTGATGCGATCTTGTGCCGCTCATTGAGTCTTCAACAGCCAAGCCTTGTGCCCCAAAACACAGATACTGGTTCATCAATTTCTTGTCAAATGAACTTTGCTCCAACTTCTTCAAATTCGAATCTTTCTCAGTCGAAGAAGAAGCTCCAACTATCTCAAAGCTATTCTCTTTCTCCACAAAAGCTGGAGAAGAACTGGACGATTTTGTTATACTACTCGAAGACGATTGATCTGCAACATGTAAACTATGTGGCGTTGTTTTGATCACACCATGCATTAAACCAGCAGCAAATTTCATTTTCGTTGATGGGCTCGGGGCAGAAAATGTCCCTCCGTTGTTCAAAAGAGATGAAGATTTTGAATATATCTGCCTGAGTGGAACAACATTGTCCTCCAAGCCTCTAAATATAAACGAATCAAGAGAATTTTCCTCTCCGGATTCAGTTCTAGCAGATCTTTTGTCTTTCTTCTTAGCCCATCTGAGAAGAAACTTGAGGCGCTTAGCAGCGTGGTTTATAGAAACTGGTTTCTTATTGCTGTTTGAGGACTCAAACTGACCCAGTTCACCAGAATGAGAACTGGATCGAACACTTTCTTGATCACAACTCACCTCAGAACCGTTGTCAATTCCAGTGTATAAGAAAATCTCTGCATCAGGTATTCGAAACGAAGTCCCGGGACTACCACCAATACCCTGCAATTTCAGATGAGAAACGAGGGCATTTCTCGTTTTGTGATCTTGACAATTTGAGATTCCTCCAGCTGAGATCAACTGCTTGATCAAAATCTCAGAAGAAGCTGAGTGTGGACATTGTCTGAGAAGATCAAGAGGTGTCATTCCATCGCCATCCCGGATATTCAAATTAATTGATCGAACTTTCATAAGGAGTTCCACCAAATTAACATGGATGTGGTCACCAACAGCCATGTGAAGAGCTGTTCTTCCATCATTGTTCCTCAAATTGATGATCTCCTCTACATTTACAATATTCCCACTTAGCACTTGCTTCACCAGCTCAATCTGCCTGTCCACCCTTCGGAACCCAGGTGCTCGGAAACCAGCCACTGCCATATGAAGAAGGGTATCTCCACAATTGTTAGATAAAGTGATCAGTGAGGGAGATGCAAGGATTAGAACCTCTACAACAGGTACGTGTCCCCTGTAAGCAGCCACATGTAGTGCCGTGTTCCCTTCGTTATCTATGGAGGTGATGATATCAAAGGATGCTATAAGATACTCAACAACCTGCATTAATACAACAAAGGGACAATTCTTAACAAAATAACTAAGCTCTCATAAGAACACAATGTCATTTCATACTATCTTGGCAATTAGCAAAACTAGAAGTAGATAAATCTATATATATCTATGTGTGTATAGATGAAGAGCACATAAACACAAGAGCCTCAACTCATTAACACATAAAAGGGACAATTCTAAACAAAATAACTAAGCTCTCATAAGAACACAATGTCATTTCATGCTATCTTGGCAATTAGCAAAACTAGAGGTACATAAATTGATATATATGTATATGTATATGTATGTATAGATGAAGAGCATATAAACACAAGAATCTCACCTCAACCTGGCCTCTACCAGAAGCAGAATGCAAGACGGTATATCCCTGAGCATCTCTAAAGCTCAAAACAGTAGACCCATCACCAAGAAGCTCCTTCAACATCTCCAAATTCCCTCCTCTAGCCGAAGCATGAACTGCCCTGTTTATCATCTCCCACTTAAACTCTGAACTAACAAAACCCAACTCTGCTTCGCCTTTCGTCGAACACCTGGGGGACAATGAGAAATCCAACAGAAGCCTAAAGACCTCAGAGTTCTTGCTTCTCGCAGCGGCGTAGAAGATATCTGTAACACCATACTCTCCTTCTCCATACACAACAAGAGGGTCTCTTTCCAGCAATTCTCTCACAAACCCCACATCTCCAGAAGAAGCAGCTGTGTAGAGAAGCCATCCGCCATAGCCGGCCCTTAAGAGAGAGTTATGGCCGCTCTTGGTTTCGCATTCTTTAAGGAGGTTTCTTGCGACATAGGACCGGCATCTAGCGACGTCGTCGAACTGAGCTTCGTCGTCCCAAACCGATTCGAGGCGGCGAATTCGCCGGAGCGAAGTGAGCTTGATGAGAAGGTTTGTGTCCAGGTGAAGAAGCTCTCTAACTATGTCGTAGAGGCCATTGGCGGCTGCCCAATCGATCGGAGAAGCGTACCACCATTGATCGCCGGTGCTTTCCCACCTTAGAGGGAAGTATGACTGTGGCATTTCCCCGGGAAAATCTAGAAAGAAAATTTGGGAACAGTTAGAAAGTGAAAGTGAAAAAGAGGTAAAATAATGATTTTTTTGAGATGGGTTGGTGTAAAAAAACTCTATAATGATGAGATAATATCGGAATCAAAGTAACGAACCAGAAAAAAAAGTAAGGGAAAAGCATGAAGGTGGCATTTTCCCGGCAAAACTAGAAGCGAAAATATCACAAAGCTTAGAGCTTTCTGAGAAAGTGGAAGAGGGAAAGAGGTAAAATAATGCTTTTTTGAGATGGATAGATGTTAAAAAAATCTATAATGATGAGATAATATCGGAATCAAAGTAACGAACCTGAAAAAGAAAGGGAAAAGCATGAAGGTGGCATTTTCCCGGGAAAACTAGAAGGAAAATTTCACAGAATTTAGAGCTTTCTGAGAAAGTGGAAGTGGGAAAGAGGTAAAGTAATAGTTTTTTTAGATGGGTTATTCTTAGAAAAAGCTATAATGATGAGAGAATCTACGAATCAAAGGAAACACACTAAAAGAGAGGACTAAAAAACCAGAAAAACTTACCTCAAGGCTCAAACAAAGAGAAGAAGATTGACCCAGTAGAGAGCTTCAAGAGAGTTAGAAGAAACCCATTAGATTCTAAACAAAGGCTAATGGATAAGAGTAATGGAAAGAGAGAGAGAAAGCAAGAAGGACCGTAAGACACCAGATGAAGCTTTGTGTGCGTGCGAGAGAGTGAGAGAGACAAAGGTGGTGGCTTTTGAGGAAAAAGTTAAAAAGAAGAATGTATGATCCAAAGAGAGGAAAGAGACCAATATGCACAAAATACAAAACTTAGCCGACTGGCTTTATTCTAAGATTTTGGGAGTGAGATGTGCATATATATGGTGGAGAAAAATGTTATAAACAAAGCATAAAGCATAGAAAGTTTGAGATTCTTTGACCCGTGAGGAACCCATTTGCGTGTGATTGTTACAACATATATAAATATATATGACGGATCAAACTAGGTGGTACTATACTCTACCTCAGATTTGAGCAGATTTTAATCTAGATCCTTTCTTGTAATTTGCAGCCCTTCCTTTGATGTCATTTTGCAATTTTTCACTCACAAAGATGGGGAAAATTAGAAAAAAGTCCCTGTCTTTCTCACTCTCATCATCTCATGGTTGTTTAACTAAATTTAGTTTCAACCCCAATTTTATTGTTATAGTTTTGGTTTCAAGTAGCTCGTTTTACACGGCCGGTGCTTGAGCCAATTGTGTAGGGACAAAGAGGAAGTTTCGTGTAGTCCACCTACTAGTTGGGGTGGGTAAATAGGAAGATGGGTTGTGATTAAAAAGGAGACTCGACAATATGGAGAGCCTCTACTCCTTTATTGCAAAGGCTTTTGAAAAAGAAAATCAACAACTCGCTTGTCCTCTAGTTATTTTTGGTATCAAATTTGGTGATTTTTTACCCTTTTGCTTTACATGATGAGACATCCCACTTCATAATAAGTGAAAGCCAAAGCAAAATAAGATGAGTTATATGTAACATGGTAATTGGTGTATTGAGTAGATATACTCCAAGGATTATAACGGTTCTTATATATTAATAGGGTATTTACTCCAATAGTCATAATGATTATCATGTATTAATTGGATGTTTAAGTGTTTTTAAGTATATAAATAGTTGGCGACATGGATGATCGATAGACGAGCACTCCAAATTGATATGTAACAAATTTACTTTTGTTATAAGATTTGCGAATTGAGTAAAAGAGACATTCTTTGGGATCCTTGTATTCTAGAACAATGTGAGATGTTCGGAGAAAGAGAGTTGGGGTGGGAGAACCAGTAATCTTGCTTAGAGTTGTATTGTAATCGAGACCTTGTAATCACTTTGGAAGATTATAGTAGACAAAAGCATCATCATTGGTGGATGTAGGCGCTCAGTTTTGAGGCCGAACCACTCATATTTTTGCTACGTATTATTCGATTCTTGGTAAGTTGCTTGTTTGATTGCTCTATATAATTGTCATTGCTCGTGTGTTTAGGTAGATTTCACTACATAAGCAAACATATTTTACCAAATTAATAAATAAGCAAACATCAAAATGGGAAAAGGTAAGTGCACCTTATTATAAGGTGCAATTAAATTTGACATTCATTTGTTTTTATTATCAGTTAAAGGAAAACAAGTTAGATGGTGCATAGTTGTTTCAATTTATGAGAATAACTTCTCTTGATGGGCCATTACTAAATATGTACCACTTCATGGAGAAACTAGAAGCTTTGTTTCCACTAGGAAGGAAAGTTTTTTAAAAAAACAAATAAATATCAGTGGATACCGGCCTAACCCATTTTCTACACTGGCCGGCTTTAATTAGAAAATGAAAAATAATAAATATTTGGCTCAAGTTTAGTTGTATTGAAAATGGGATTATCTTAATCTTCATTTTTTAGGTTCCTTGTTTCTTCTTCTTAGGGGTTGAAAAGCACCATTTTTCAACTCTAGCAACAGTGAATTTTGATAATCTTATCTCATTCTGCAGTACAATCAATGCTTTCCATCCACTGCACCAACTCTGCATAAAATATGAGCTGGATATTTTGATATTAAACAACTTCAGATCAATTTGTCAAGAGAAGCATTAACTTGTTTGCCGCTGTAGCAACAGAATATAACGACTAGTTTGGTTTAAGTATTAAAAATCAGAGTAATAGACTCGTAATTAGTGGCTAAAACTATGGAGGCAAAGGTCATGGAAGAGATAGTGTCCCCATGTGTATTAAAGTTAACAAAATTGGTTTAACTAATCGTAAAGTGGACCCTTTGGCACATGGCTGATGGTGATCTAGTTAAGATATGGTTCTTGGATTTACCTCATTAGCATCATTGGATCACGAGATTTGATTCTTTGTTAATCTGACTCCTCTTTTTATACTATGGAATGGACTCTAGACACCAACATGTGACTCCGTGTCAACAATTTTGTTGATGCATTTTTCTGCTCCACCTTAGAAAGACTAGGTTGCTAGGGGAACCAAGTGTGTTGGCGGTTTCATGTTCGTCTTGCGTTGTGTGTACTAATATGTAAAAGAGAAAACTTGTAAGCGATTAGAGGTTATTCCTTTATACTTGGCTCGAATATGAATTTTAGCGGTCACTTCTTGTAAGAGTGTTTGTCTACTTTTATAATGGTCGGAAAAGACTCGTGTAATTAATAAGACAATTGATGCAGACCTCCTTGTTTAGGAAGGTCTTTGCCCTTGGAGGAGAATTAAAGAGATTGATTAACTTCTTTGATTTAAGAATTCGTTATCTAATTCCTCATGCATTGTCTTAATTTTAGGCACCTTCTGGGTGCTAGGCGGTGACAATGGGAATATTTTCTGAATAGTTAAACTTGCCGATATTTTTCCAAGTATATAACACCTGGTTGATGTTTGTGGTGGATTTTCTAGTCGGATCCAACTAGCCATGTGGTTGGCAGTACAGATCTTGCCTCTCTATAGATAAAGATGAGTTCACGTGTGTGTATATAGACAAGAATAAAGCTTCATATATTTCCTCCAAAACTAAAGCTTGAAAGTAAATCACAGATTAGGCTATTCACTTTTCAACATTTAACTTATTGAAGCTGTTTGAGCCCAAAACAAAGCATATGTTACAAACAGCAGACAATAAAGTACATCTTTTTGTCATATCAATATCTTCTCGAGACATTTACATCTTCTTCATGAAGTCTTCAATCTTCTCCGCAGCATCATACATTTGCTTCTCTTTGACTTCTTCATAAAGCAAACGACATGTCTTATATCTCGGTGTTATTCCTTGACCAATCATCTTCTCAAAGAGGAGGTAAGCCTCTTGACATTTACTTGTTCGACACAAACCATGAATCAGAAGTGTGTAGGTTGCTAAATCAAAACTGAGATGCTGGTTATTCACCATGTCATCCAACAATTCACTTGAAGAATCGTCAGTTTTGCCACTTCTAAAGCAGGATTTGAGCAAAGGGTAGTAGGTCTGCACATCAGGCTTACAAACCCCGGAATTTTTCAACTCTTTGAGGATTTTCAAGGCCTTCTGTTCTTGATCATGGTGGCAAAACATGGCAATCATTGTGTTGTAAGTTGATGTGTTGGGGGGCACATTGCTCTTCACCATCTCAACCTTAAACACATCAATGGCTTCTCGTACTCTGCCAGTTCTACCAAGTGTATGAATCAACGAATTATAAAAGAGCGTATCAGGTTTACATCCATCTAATTTCATTCTCTCGGCTATTTGTAAAGCTTCCTCAAACTTCTCTGCCTTCGTCATATAACTCATCACAGTAGTGTAAGTCACTATATTTGGGGGACAACCTTCATCTTGCATCTCATCAAACACTTCATACACCTTATCAAAATTGTTATGGTGGCAGTAAAACTTGACAATGGTCGAGTAGGTGATGACACAAGGGCGGCAACCTTGTCCCTTCATCTCTTGGATTGTCCAATGCGCTTCTTCAACCCGATTGATCTTGCACCAACCATGAACAAAAATGTTAAAAGTGTGAGCATTTGGTAAGACATGCGGTTTTAGCTGCAAGAAGATTGCTCGAGCTTGCTCAACCTTGCTTGCTTTGCAAAGGGTGTCCAGCAACAAGTTCATGGATTCTGTGTTCTTCTTCAATCCATAACTTTCCAAGTTATCAAATACCCTCACACTATCTTCCCATTTTCCAGCACCTGCAAACCTTCTCATAACCTTAGCTACCGCGCTTAACGTGATAACCCCTTTGCTACCCATTTCTTCAAGCAATGCCATCATCTTCTCCATTTGCTTCATCTTACCAAGTATGTCAAGGATCGTCTCACACGCATCCGAGCTATGCTGATAACCCAATTGGAACTCTGCCCATCTGAAAACTCCCAAAGCAGACTTCCAATCATCCTTAAACCGACGAAGTAACCCATCAACCAAGTTGTGATTGAGCTGAACACTATCACACTGTTGATCATTGGAAAGAAAATTAACAACATCTTCATAACTACTTGCTAAGCGAAGTTTGGCTACTATAACATCAAGGTCAGAACTTTTTGTCTCCACTTCGTTTTGCAAAGAGCCCAATGGAGAAGAAAGAGCAAGTGCCCAAGTTGCAGAGGAGCCATGGAAAAAGGCACAAGCTTTAGAGGAATGAAGCAGGAATCGGATACCCAAGATCATGAACAACTCTACATTAACAAAAAAATCAAAACTTTATAGCTAATTAATAAACATGGTATCTGAAAATTACATACTTTATCGTTGGTTCCAATTCTTCAATTGAAAAGTTGGGAGCTTTGTGTTATAGAGATTTGAAGATGAGAAATTTACAGAGATTGAGACATGATCTTATGGGTAATCAATCATAAGCAATTGAAACAAATGTTGAAGAAAAAACTTTACCTGAGCCGCGCGGGCGCGATAGAGATGATGAGGATTTTGAGTGTGAGCTAGCTTAGCTCTACCTAGTTCTGAAAGAGGAGGGTTTGCTTTGGCTTTGGTTTGCGATACGAGACTTATTACTTAGTTATTGAGGAATACGACATTTCAACCTTGTCGTTGTTATTTGATACACATAAAATATTTGAAGTTGTTTTCCTCTAAATATTTGGGACAATTTTTTCTATTGTGATTTTTGTGTCACCTATGATCTTCTTCTCCTTCTTCTTCTTTTTTTTTTTTTAACAATTGTAATAAATTACCATATTTAACTTTTCTATAGTTATTAAATTTTATCACAAGATAGTTTGTCGAAAAATTAAGAAACTATATTTTTCATAGTCACAAAAATCAACTAGAATGGATACTTGTAATAGTCACACGCACCGTTTGAAATTGTTTTTGCATCAATTTTTCTATCAAACTTTAAACGTCTACTAACAACAAATCAGAATTCAGATTAAGGTGAAACTTGTTTCATTAGCTCAGTATTGATTAGACAAACAAATCTAATCCTTTTTGTTGCGAAAAAAAATAATCAAAACTATATTTTTGACCATATTTTATACATAGTGGCTAAAACGATACTAAAAATTACATGTCAGTAGCCATCGGTGATATTTTCTCTAAATAGTTAGCTTCAAAAAAGATTTATATATAAATATTTTTATATTCTTCATAATTCACAAAATTATAATCCACCTTTTATCCATTATTCTTTTTTATGATGATGGATTATTCACATGGAAAAATATATATTTTCTTACAAAATGACAACCTCATGGCCGTGGGTAGGGATATAAACGGGTACAGGTTTGGTCGAAGATTCCAATACCATCCACAGTTCCACTAACTTTTAGGATCTCATCCCCGCCTCCATTCCTTATTATTTTATTTGGGGACGGGTCCCCATCGGATTCTCTTATAATTTTTTGGAATAAAATTATAGTGGGCTTAATGTTGAAAATAAAATAGATTGAGTATGTATGTATTATTGTGGATTTTAATAACTTTTGAAATGGATAATTACATTTTGGTACCCTATAGTTAAGCAAAATTACAGAAAGGACCCTCATGTTTAAAAAATTCGGTAGAGTACCCTCTACTTAACCAAAAATACAAAAAAGGGCATCTGTCCATGTGCAAAGTCGTTTTTGCCCTTTTATATTACATAAAATTACTTTTATATTTAATAAAATATTAATTAATAATGAAAAAATCTAAAAAAACTATTAAAAATATTTTTTCTTTTTCTTTTTCTTTTTTTTTTTTACAATTCATTTTTTTTTCTTTTTTTTTTCTTTCTTTTTTATTGTTAATTTTTTTTTTT
>WUAT03229983.1:0-11381 GCA_010015005.3 Ulmus americana | reverse complement strand
TGTTAGGTTAATTAGACCACTATTTGCCATTTATAACCACCGTTAAAAAGAGTCGTCTTTGAGGTCGAGAAACAACTACCGCTGGGGAGACCACCGAAGCAAAACGTTGGTCTTTTACTTTTAACCATTGTGTTCAACGGTGGTTAATCTGCGAATTTGTTGTAGTGGATGGCCATCGAATGACAAGGTTCTGAATGTTGATGGATTAGAAGAGCATGTTTTTGGCATTTCTCACATTTCTTAACAAAGTTTATGGCATCTTGAATCATATATGGCCAAAAATCTCTAGCAGTGATTGCTTTGTGAGCCAAAATTCTCCCTCTCGAGTGATTTTCACATACCCCTGAATGTATTGGGCTTAATACCATATTAGCCTCGCTCTTTGACACACATCTCAGCAGGGGTCCGGAGAAAGATTTCTTAAACTGTACACCGTCAACAATAGCGAATCTAGCAGCTTTCATCCTTATCCTTCTCACTTTGATTTTATCTTTCAGAAGAATTGAATCTCGTAGGAAATCTACAATTTCTTTCATCTAGCAACGTTCATCTTTAGATTCTTTCGAAATATCGACCATATTCACTTCGTGAAGCTACTCTTCCCCTTCTTTGGCTAAAACTTCTTTCATACTCAGGTTATTCTTCTTGGAATACTCTTCATCAGCCGCACCTTTCACCAATGTGACTGCCTAGGAATTTAGCTCTCTTCTAATAGCTTGAATTTTCAAATCTTTGAACCTGGACATAAACGATCTAGCTTTTTTCACAATATGACTTCATTCGGGGATCCTTCGCCTTGAACATTCCGATCAATTGTCCAGAGACCAGCTCTGAATCTAAATTGACTTCTAAGTATTGTGCCCCCCGACTTTAATGCTAGTTCAAGTCCATAAAGCCTTCATATTCAAACTCATTATTCATCAAATTCTTCTCCAATCTTAGCGTAGTGCTTCCTCAATTAGCACTCAAGAAGAATTTTCTAACACTATACTGATTCCACTCCATTCTTGTTTGGGGCTTCTTCGGTATTCAACCCCCATTTCATCTTTTCCTCCGGAATGGTCATTACTTCTTTCTCCAATGGCTCAAATGATTGGCTTTCAACCAAGAAGTTTGCTAACACCAGTCTTTTCCTTACACTGCTCGAGACGAACTTTATGTCATAGACTCCCAACTCAATCACCCATTTAGTGAGTCTCCCCGAAAGATCTGGCATTGACAATATTTGCTGTATGGGACAAGTGGTCATTAGCACGATAGTATGAGATTCAAAGTAATGCCAGAGCTTTTTCTTTGTAGTAACCAAGGCCAACACCATCTTTTACATGGTACTATATCTCGTTTCGGTATCTAGGAGCACTTTGCTTATGTAGAACACTGGCTTTTGTTTACCATTCTCCTTTCTAAGTAATACAACACTCACTATCACTTCTGATACCGCCAAATACAATAAAAGATCTTCTTTTTCCTCTGAAGTTGAAAGGATAGGGGCTATACTTAAATAATTCTTCAATTCTTTGAGTGCTTCGCTTTACTCCTCTCCCCACTCCAAAGCTGAGGATTGTTTGATGCTTTGGAATAAGGGTTTACATCTGTCAAACATTTTTGAGATAAATTGGCTTAGTATAGCTACTTTTCCATTGAGGCTTTAAACATCTCTCATAGTCCTTGGCTCTTTAATTTGTGATAATGTCTTTACTTGTGTCGGGCTTGGCTAAATCCTTCGCTTACTCACAATGTGCCCTAGGAATTTTCTGAAGGATACCCCAAAAGCACATTTCAACAAATTTATTTTCATATTTCAATGAATTTAGTTTCATCTTGAACTGCTTGAATATCTCAAATACTTCGCTAGCATCTTTGATATGATTTTTGGCCTCTTTGCTCTTGATTACCATGTGTTCTATATAGGCTTCGACTGTGACTCCCATTAGCTTAAAGAACATGATGTTGATAAGTCTTTGATAAGTAGCTCCCACATTTTTTAGACCAAATGACAGTACATTGTAACAGTATATCCCTCTTTCAGTAATGAATGCGGTATGAATTCTATCTTTCTCATTCATTCGGCCTTGGTTGTACCCTGAATAAGCATCAAGGAAGCTCATTCTTTCAAATCCTGTAGTGGCATCTACAAGCTGATATATTTTCGGAAGAGGAAAATTATCTTTCAGACATGCTTTATTGAGGTTGGTAAAATCAACATATTCCCTCAATTTTTTGTTCTTCTTCTTGACTACCACCACGTTTGACAACCATTCGCAGCTATTCCAAAAGTTTATCAATCTCATTGTTGACGATCTTATTCCTCTCTGGGGTGAACCTCCTTTGCTTTTGTCGAACTGGAGCAAAATTAGGATCAATATTGAGTTGATGGTCTGTTACTGAAGGATCTATCCTAGGAATATCTCTGTGGGACCAAGCAAACACATCTTTATTCTTTCAAAGAAAGTGCACTATTTCTTTCTTTTCTTCTTCTATTAACAGAGTACCTACCAGCACCTTTTTATTCGAATCATTTTCATCTAAAGAGACTTCTTCTAATTCTTCGATTGAAGTGTCTGGGTCATCTACCTCATATTCTATCTTCTTCATATATGTTGGCAAGTACACTTTTAATTGCTATTCGTTCGTGTCCTCCTGTAGTTCTTTTCCTTCCTTTACCTTTCCTTTTTCTAAGTGCTCTATCTGCTCTTCTGATAATATTTTTACTTTTCCTTCAAATCCTAGACTGAAGCATCCATGATTTCTGGTTTAGTCTCATTTGATATCAATCGTGTATGATCCGTTAGGGGATTGACATCTTAGGACCTGGTGTAAGTTGAAACTACTCCTTTGATCAAATGAATCCACTATTGCCCCATGATCACATTCACTGTCGTTGGGGTATCTATGATCAAGAATCTCACCATCAAAGCTCAATCTGCGACGTAGACAAGTAAAGTGATAGTTCAAATTGGCGTGACCTTTGCTCCATCAAAAGTGTGAATATGAGTGCTCACTAGTGAAATCAAACCTTCATCCATTCCCATCCTTCGCAATGCACTCCAAAACATTATGTCCGTGCTACTTCCTCCATCAACCAAGACTCAGGAGACTATTGCATTCCCTATTCTCAATTTTATCACTAGAGGATTAGCATGAGGAAGATCCACTGTCTCCAAATCTTCATCAGTGAATACAATTGGTACTAAAATCCTTGGTTTGAGCTCTTCCTCCCTCGAAATTCCAAAAACATACCTTCTGAAAGCTTGAGTTCTTAAGTTCCTTTCAGTTCTCCTTTCAACATACTTATCATACTTTTTCATCTTTTCTTCATTATCCTTTCTCAAGTATGAAACTATATGAAGGTTTTGCACTGACCCACCAATTCCTGACTCCTTCGAAGTACCTTCATTAGAAACTTTAATGGTCAATCCTTCAGGACTCCATGATTCTTTCCTCTATCCTCTTGGACCTTCTTTTTCAGATACTTCAGGAACTCACCCTTCCTCATCATACCCTTTAATTGCCCATATAACTTTTTGCAGGCTGCCAGAGTGTGTCCATAATCATTATGAAAAATGCAGAATTGGGATTTATCCTTCATGTGCTCTGGGATATCAAGCGGTCATGGCTACTGAAAAATATTCTGGTCCTTTAACTCAGGGAAGATCTTCTCTTAAGGGATCATAAATATACAATCAAAATCATCTTCACTAGTCCTGAATCTTTTTGAAGGATCACCAGAGTAATCTAAATTCCTCTTCTTATCTCCTGATCTATCTCTAGATGGTTTATCCATCTTTTCATTGTCCCTCATCCTTCGATCAATGTCTTTCAGACCCTTTGACCTTGAGTTGTTCTGAGAAATTGCTATCACAGCATTCTTCGCAATTTGCTGCCTACTTTTGACCACTTGAAGGATTCCTTTAGCTCTGGACTTTAGTTCATTTAGGTCATACAATGAGTTTTCTAGGAATCTTTCATGTAGCAGTGATCCCTTCAACAGTCCTCTGACAAACAAGTTGGTAACTTTCCTCGAATCTAAGTCAAAGATCTGGCTTGTTAATTCCATGAACTTTTCCAAGTAACTCCTCGGAGTTTCGTCATAACGTTGTTCAGTGTGCAAGTCAGCCATTAACTTTTGCTTGGGGTAGTTGTTATGGTATTACTCTAGGAATTTTCTTCCGAAACTTGTTAAAGGTTTCCAATAGATCCTTCAAAGAGTTTACTAAACCAAGAGAAAGCTCCCGGTGAGTGTTGTAGCAAAAAGCTTGCAAGTCAAAGCTTTTGATATTCTTTCCATCGACATCCTTGGCTTAAAATGAAGTAAATGAGCCATCAGATCTCCCTTGCCTTCATACTTTTCCAAGATCAGAGGATTGAATCCCCTCGATCTTTCCTCTTTTTCAATCCAATGAGCAAAAGGAGACTTAACAATTCTTTTCGTCACCGCTGCTGCTGCATGATCGGTCGAGTAAAGTGCTCAAACTCTGCCCACTCTTTTCACGACTTCTTCAATCAATCTCTCATCTAGGTCCTTAGACATGTATCTTCCAGTTATCTTGGTTTCTATTGGATTTCCTTCACTTGTGATCTTCGTATTCTTTTTTCCTCTGTCATGGTCTTTCCTTCTTTCTCTAGCGTAGGAGCTAGCAATGTCTTAAACCTCGTTTTTCTTGCTTTTCACATGCTCTCTTGTTTTGCAGGGAGTTTCTTCAGATTCTGAGCTTTGTTCCTTGCTTCTAGCTTTCTTTTGGTCATCTTATTCTTCTTCATCAGAATCTTCAGAATTCTCATCTCTCTCATGCTTGTTTTCTTGATTGTTAAGTCGAGCTTTGATCATGCTATTCTCTTGTCTTTAGGCCTCCATATTTTCTTCGAACTTCTTTTGGATGTCTAACATTAACTCCATTGTTGTATCATTTTTTCCTTCGTATCCTTGGATCACTCCTAGGATAATGTCCATCTTCGATGCCAGATCACTTCCTGGACCAGCATTGCTAGCATTTTCTGGTTGAATCATCCATATGTGAAAGTTAATCGAGCCTTTCTTCTTCACCATTGTTGTTCGTCTTGTTAAAAAATATCAATCGCAAAGAATTGAAAAAAGAAATAAAATTAGATCGAATCAATGATTACACAAAACACAAGAATCAAATCAAGAAACTAAAAATCTCACAAAATCCAAAGACTTTTGAGACAATTATGATGATTTGAATGTAAATCTTATGTTTTGTGTAACATAGCTTTTTGTATCTCTTCCCACAGATGGTGCCAATTGGATGTACCGAAATAGCACAAATAATAAATTCTCTTTCTATTGCAACTCGAATTGATTGAATATATTCTCTCTCAAGAACACTTAAGATTTCTGGAAAAACAAGAGAAATCACAACTCAAATTGACCTCTCAATCTCTCTCTAAAATTCTATCTAGTTTGCTCAATCTAAAAATTACCATGTAAATCCAATATTTATAATGCAATTACACCGACTCTTACTCCTTCGAAATGCTATCCTTTGTCCAAGATCCTCCGCAAGTCGTCCTTTGGAAACCTACAGAAAAGCATCCTCTGGCGCCTCGTTGAGAAGCAACCTTTAGCGTTTCGTATCAACCTTTGAGCCTTTCCCAAAACCATCCTTTGGTGCCTCATAACAATCATTAAGTGTCTTTTCCTAGAATCACCCTTCACCTACAGAATGTAGTCACATGGGGAATTTCATAATTTACCTATTCACAGGAGAAAGGTGGAAATGAAGTACAAGAAAATAAATTCCACCAAGAAGCTAAACCATGAAACAAGCCTTATCTGCAGAACCCTAATAAGAGGAAAGGGAATTTTCAAGGGCATTGGAATTAGAAGATTTAGCCCTGAAGAAAGAACACTATGGTTATCCCCACCTACAAAATGTGTAGTAATAATCACCTCGGAAAATGCAAGGCATGCACTACAGTCTATTTCAATTGTGGCAAGGAGTGGAATTTCGCTCAAAATTGCTATAGTAAGCCCAAATTCAAAAGCCAATAAGGTTCGATCAAAGCCACAGAACCAAAGGATTATGCGATGCAGGCTAGGCCTAAAGGCCCAACCATCATAGGAGGATCAAGGCCCCCGAGCCCACTGCTAGAATCTATGCCTTCACCAAGGGTGACATAGAGGTAGGAACTTCAAATGCCATGACAAATCAGCTTTCTGTCGACAACTTGACAATGCAAGTGTTATTTGACTCTGGTGCTACACATTCATTTATATCAACCATGCATGCAAACTGGTTAAATACAAGAAAATCCATGATGCCCCAAACTTTTAGGATGTTTCTACCCTCAGGAGAGGTTCTATTATCAACTTATTGGTTACGCGTAGTGCCAATAATTGTGTTAGAGAGAGAACTATATGTGGATCTAATTGTACTTGACATGTACGATTACGACGTCATACTAGAAATAGATTTCCTAGCAAATAAGAGGAATTTAGTTTCATGGGAAAGGAGCATCGTAAGAAGAAAATGATCACCAATGGATGCACGGGATACCTAGCCAGTATGGTTGATACCACCAAGGAGGGAAAGCTAGGCTAGAAGATGTCCTGGTTATCAGAAATTTTGTGGAAGCATTTCCTGAAGAATTACTCAGCTTGCCACTAGAGCAGCCTATTTCATTCAAAATTGAACAACTACTAGGGACGGTATCGGTACTGAAGGCACCATATCAAATGATGCCAGCAGAACTCAAGGAGCTGCAAGTGCAATTGCAAGAATTGCTCGACAAGGGCTTCATTTACCTTAGTCACTGTCCTTGGGGAACACCAATATTATTCATAAAGAAAAAGGATGATACTCTCAAGATGTGCATTAATTACCAGAGCTGAATAAGGTGACGATAAAAAACAAGTAGCCACTGCCTAGAATCGATAACCTGTTTGATTAGTTAAAGGGAGTTGTAGTCTTTTCAAAGATCGATCTACAATCCGGATATCATCAGCAAAAAATCAAGGAGAATGACATGCCCAAAATAAATTTTCAAACCAGATATGAGCACTATGAATTCCTAGTAATGTCATTCGGATTGAAAAATGCTCTTGTTGCTTTCATGGACTTGATGAATAGGATTTTCAAAGATTCTCCCAAAAAATTCACCATAGTATTCATCAATAACATAGTTATTTATTCAGTAAATCAGGAAGAGCATGAAGAACATCTAAGAATCACCTTACATACACTAAAGGAGCATAAACTGTATGCTAAATTCTCTAACTATCTAGATAAGGTGCAGTTTCTAGAGTAAGTGGCATCAAAAGAGGGTGAATCCATATACCTTGTGAAGATCGAAGCAGTGAGTAATTGGCATGTGACAACTAGCGTTATAGAAATCTGTAGTTTCCTGGGGTTGGTTGGTTATTATCGGAGATTCATGGAAGGATTTTCGAGCCTAGTAGCGCTACTTAAGAGGAAGGTCAAGAAATATAAGTGGATGTAGAGGTGCAAGAAGAGTTTTCAGAAGCTAAAATATGGACTCATAAGTGCAACTATCATTAGTCTACCTATCGAAAAGGAAGGTTTTGCCATTTATAGTGATGCATTGAAGTTAGGGCTCGGAGCAGTCCTAATGCAAAAAGTAAGCTAATTGCCTATGCATCTAGGCAATTAAAGTAATATGAGAGAAATTATCCTACTCATGACTTGGAGTTGGCAATAATGGTATTCACATTAAAGATTTGGTGGCACTACCTATACTATGTGCATTGCACCGAACATAAGAGCTTAAAGTGCATGTTCATGCAGAAGGAGTTGAATATGAGGCAACATAGGTGGCTGGAATTGGTGAAGACTATGATTGCTAGATCTTGTTTCACCCAGGGAAGGCCAATCGGGTTTCCGATGCTCTTAGTCGAATGTTGAGCACTACGGTAATGTCAACACATGCACTTGACCCCTTGTAGAATGAGATAAACTTTTTGGAATTAGAGCTGATAGTGGGTCAAGTATCAACATTAACACTCCAATCGACCATATATGAAGGCATGAAGGGTGCTCAGGAATTGGATCCCGATTTACACCGGATCAGGGAAGAGTTCATTGAAGGGACAAATATAAAGTTCAGCCTGACGACAGACATAATCTTGAACTTCAAAGGTAGAATGTGTGTTCCAAATGATGAGTAAATGAGGACTTAGATCCTAACGAAAGCACATGTTACACCCTATTCAGTTCATCTAGGAGCCACGAAAATGTATAAGGATCTAAAAGAGAACTTGTGTTCATTAGGAACGAAGAAAGATGCGGGAAAGTTCATTGAAAAGTTCTTGGTGTGTTAGAAAATCAAGGTTGAACGCTAGCAACTAGCATGCAAACTATAGCCAATCAAGGTTCTCGAATGGAAATGGGAACAAAGCTCAATGGACTTTGTGGTGGGATTGCTCAAAACTGTTAACAAACACGATGCCATATGGGTGATAGTGGATAGATTGACTAAATCTGCTCACTTTCTACCCATAAGGATCACTTATTCATTAAACAATTTACCAATTTGTACGTACATGACATTGTTAGGCTACATGGGGTACCCATGTCAATCATCTCAGATCGGGATAGTCGATTCATGTTGATATTTTTAGAAAAAGAAGACGAGATGAGGGAAAAATACCCCAGTTTGTTCTAATTTTCGAGGACGAAAATTTTGTGAGGAGGGGATAATGTATATCCCGAGAAAATTAGAATTGTTAAACTGTATTGGTTGTCATTAAATAAAATAAAATTGAATGACAGTATTTGTTGCATTAATTTTGTGTTATGAAAACGCAGTTAAAGTGAGTGAATTAAATTTTGAATACAAAGCTCAAAGTGCAATTTGAGGACCCTTAAGAGGTCGGGTCTTCACAGTTCAAGCAGTGGGGATGAGCATCAAAAGAGGGGCATATAAAGAGGAGCCCTAGGCGCAAATGGGCTGATGTTGCCTATTTGGATCACGATTTGGATTGTGATTTGGGTTTGATAGGAAAAATGGGAAATGAACAGCTATTGGCCCAAATCATGATTTAAATAACCAAAATATGATATGGTCTTAAAACCCAAACGAACAAGCCCGATATATAAATTCTAGAGATAAAAAAAAATGAGGTTAGAGATATTGTAGATAGATAAAGAGAATATGAAAAGTATAATTAATGTAAGAGATAATTTGAGTAAAATAATTTTTTATTTTATATTTTTTTATAATAGAATGAGTTTTCCATTAGATTTTGAAAGGAATGACAATTCAACCAAAAATGGTGGAAAGCTCTCCAATATTTTGAAAGATGCTTTCATTGGTAATAACAATGGTGTATGTTATTTTAATTCGAATAAGAATATTCTATTAAAAAGATTTTTTTTTCTCTAACGCTCCTTTTATTTTCAACAAATTTGCTCCTTGTCCCTTTAGGTCTTAAAATTAATGGTCGTTAAACCCTTTCAAGTTACTGTTTATTGGAAATCTCTATGGAATACCTAACGAAAGGGGTTTGCCTTTTAAAACTACGCCACATTAGCATTACATGACGCACACGTGCAGGGGAAAATTTGGTACGTAGTAGGGTATTAAAATTCCCTCCCCCATTAGGCATTTCGAATAGAATGTTAATGAACAGTAACCTGGAAGAGTTTAATAACCATTTTAGAACCTGAGAGGGTAAGATGGAAATTTGCTGAAAGTAAATTAGGCATTGGAATTGAAAAAAAAAAAAGGTTTTTAGAGAAAAAAAAATATATATCTGATATGACTATTCTATTACACCAAAAAAAAAAAAAAAAAAAAAAAAACCCATTGAATAAGACTATTACTAAAATAAAATCCTAATAAAAAAAAATGGGATAAGATTTTACGAATGCCGAAACAAAACAAAAATAAAAATTTGGTATTACTAGTTTACAATAGGTTTTTTTAGCAACGATTGTCCCTAACCTAGTTATGTATTGGCACTTTTGTCCCCAACCTAATTTTAGGAACATTATTGCCCTCAAAGTTTCAGATTAGTTGCACAAATTGCCCTTGAGATAAATTTGCCCTTAATAAAAGGCAATTTAACAAATTTCTAGTTCATGTGGACCTTTGCAAAATTTTATAAGGTAATAAGGTTGTATTTGCAATTTAATAAGATAAAATATTTTAATAATATATATATGTATATATTTCTTTTTTTATTTTTTCAACCAACCATCAACAGAAGAAAAAAAATATATATCACCACCCAATCTTAACAACTAGAAACAGAAATCAAAAATAATAAAAAAATAAAGAAGAAAAATAAATATGGAAGATGAGGAGGGGAGGAAGAGGAAGAGGAGGTGAGGAAGCAAAGGAGTAGAAGAAGACAGAGAAGGAGGGGAGAGGGATCCAGAGATAGAAGATAGAGAAGAACAAGAAAAATAATTAAAAAGAATAAAGAAAAGTTATATTTTATTTTTAATTAATTTATTTTATTTTTTGACTAATATTTGTTTAATTTATTAAATTGCAAACATGCTCTAATTATTTTATAAAATTATGGAAAAAACTTTATTAACTATGAAAATTATTATTAAGAGCTAATTCGTCCTATGAGTAATTTGTGCTACTAATGTGAAACGATGGGATAAAAATACTCCTAATATTAAATTAGGGCCAAAAGTGCCAATACAGGCCAGATCGAGGGCAGTTGCTGAAAAAAAAAAATACCGTTTAAATTTAATATATACACAAAATATAAGTCTTGAAAATTTACTTCTTCCAATTTGGCGGTATTAACCTTAATTAATATAGTCAATCTGCGCACATATGCTTTCCTTTTCTTAACCCAAAAAAGTATAAATTTCAACCAAAAACAAAAAAGTGTTCCAGTCAATTGTACCTATTTTGTTTTTCTCTTACAAACTTTGAAAATAAAATAAATAGATGCAAAATATAAGATTCTGGATAAAGGTGTATTAAATAAATAAAATTATTTTATTATAAACTAACCAGACCTCAGGCCGGCTCAAGCTCTTTAGGGGCCTTAGGCAAAATCACTAAAAGGGGCCTTTAAGAAATAAAAAAATAAAAAATATTGAAATTTTTTTGAAATACTAATATACTACAATATTTTATTAACTAATATACTACAATTTTTTTGAAATATCTTTTTTTGTGATTGAATCAAATTCTCTATCTTTCTCCCTTTTTAAGCTTTTCATATCCAGATGGATATTTTCTATTAGACATATTTGTTCTAATTAACTTAGGTAAAAAAAAATTAAAACAACTCAAGAATGAAGACAACACAACAATAAATAAAAATACTACTATGATATTCAAACAATAATCAATAAGAAAAAATAGTAATCAAGCCAAGTAATAATAGTAACAAGAAAGAAAGATATAACCTGGAATCAACAATCAAGCCA
>WUAT03229872.1:0-11382 GCA_010015005.3 Ulmus americana | reverse complement strand
CAATGCTCGGTGTATATTTTCCTTTGTTTTTGGTCGAAGAATTTTTTTTTCCCAATCAATTGATTAAGTTTTATTCTAATTTTTGAAAAATTCTTACTTGTTATTTGTTTGAGAATTGGACTTTAATTTCTTAATTATATGATTAGCCTAAAATTTGTAAACTTTGAAAACTAAGTATGCATCTCATCTAAGGCCATGCTTCTAATTCTCAATGTTTAATTCATTTTATGCAAATTTTATAGATTTTCTAGCATTAAATTAATTGCACATACTCATAAATATTCAACCTGCATGAAATCACAATGACAAACAACCTTGATCATAGCATAAAATCACAATTCAACCAAGTCATTTAATCATATAAAGTTTATATTCCTTTTAGTGGAGTTTCCTAGACTTAGTGTCTAAGAAACGTCTCAAGGTTTGCATGGTAAAAAAAAAAATTAAATAAGAAAAATATTAGCTTGCGATATTTCGTGAAATTATCTAGATATATTGTGTAATTATTATAATATAACTGATATGATATCGATATTTCGCGATATTCTTATGAATATTAACATACATATATTTATCATATCTCAATTTTTGAAAAATTGATATACAACGCGATATTTTCATCCATGAGATAACGATAGCAATATTCGAGTTAAGTAACGAGAGTGATTTGGGATTTTTCAGAAATACTTTTGACAACCGACATTGTTCCAACACCTTGGGTACTAAATTATTGTAATTGCAAACCATCATGTACTTGTACGTGGTTATTGAAAAAACATGGATATTTTTTACAATTAAAACAAACCAAATGGTACTAAAATATAAATATCTCTAATTAAAAAATATATATATTAAGTTAATAACCAGTGAAGTGAAGTTCTATTGGAAACCATTTATTACGAGGTTGGACCCCTTTTTTTATTGGATTTGTGGGTGGGATGCAGTATTCACTTGAATGACCCCACAAATTCTAGCCACCTGTTAATGTAAACCTTTTGGCTACATCCATACCCAAAAAAACCACCTTGCCAGTATATTTCAAGCATACCAAAAACACATTTTTCACATTGTGGAACTAAAAACTTTTTTTTTTCTTTCATACCCACAATTTTGTGTTAGACTATGAGCATTTTGTAGTACTTGATTTTGACAAAGTTCTCTTACTGCACTTATTATTGTTTTCCCCTCCAATCTCCATCGCCCATGAGTTAGTCATAATTCTCTTGTTTGCTATTCAACCCTGTCTTGTCACTTTTACTCATTACTTTCTCCACTTAATTTGCCTTCACCTTCTCTCCTTTCTTCTGCCTTAACTGGAAAGTTGGCCCAAGTACATAAAGTCGACCCAATAATTCAAGCTCTTAAAAAGCATTAAATAAAAAAACAAACAAACTCAAATCAACGATGTTCTGTTTAAAATTAAACACAGAAATATATAATTTGAAACTCTAATTTATTTCCTTAATAAAATTTAGGCCTACCAAGACAAGTTAACGACAAACTTTATGGAAAATTTTGTTTTGGGAAAAGATTGTCGATAAACTATTATAAGTGAGGCATGACTTTTGCTGTTTGGTTTGCTGGAAAGAGTGGGATTTCTATAGTGGTGTGGCCACTTCTATTTCTTTCCTCGATTTTCCTTTTAGTACAAACACTTCCTGCCCTTAAAAACGTTGTTCTTTGGTTTGTCTCTCGAGCCATCTTTTTTATTTTATTTTAATTAATTTCTGGCATGCAGAAAGTTGCTCCATTTGGTGATGAGGCTCCACGTTCTACGCATTAGTGAAGCTTATAATAAAGACATAAATAATCAAATTTGTTGGTATTATGCTTCAATTGCATGAAGAAATATTCCATTATGTTTTATAATATATACTTGTTTTTGTATATGTAAGCATTGGGATTGCATATCCTCTAGTGTATGGTCTCTATTCCTTCTCTCTTGTTTTATCTTCCGGAGCCTTGTTCCTAACTTCCTCCATCAATACAAATAAATAATATTAAAATAAATAAAGAAAAAAAGACAAGTGAGATGGAAGGTGAATGAGAAAATCATCTATTTCGTGATATCATAGATTCATAATGATGTAACTAGTTGACAATTAAGATGTTTCATGAACTTTCAAAATGGACAATTTACATAATTGAATTTTTTTTTATTTTTTTTATTTTTAGGGTTTGCAATTCAATTTAAAGATAAAAATGTTTTTTAAGCAATTTTAAGTCGTTACAAAATGGAGGCAGTGCGATAAATTTCATGTATCAGTATACTAAATGGGTAATTCAAAATTTATACACATTAATAATGCAAAATTCACGCGTTTCATCAGTTTTAACAGTGAAAACTCAAGTCTATATATATTGGTAGATAGTTCACGTGTTTCATCAATTTTAACAATGACAGTTCAAATTTGTATACATTAACAAATAATACACGCATTTCATCAATTTTAATAGTGACAACTCAATTATATATACGTTGACAAATAATTCATACTTTTCATTAGTTCTAATAGTGACAACTTAAATCTATATACGCTGCCAAATAATTAACGCGTTTCATCAGTTTTAACAGTGAAAACTCAAGGCTATATATATTGGTAGATAGTTCACATGTTTCATCAATTTTAACAATGACAGTTCAAATTTGTATACATTGACAAATAATACACGCATTTCATCAATTTTAATAGTGACAACTCAATTATATATACGTTGACAAATAATTCACACTTTTCATCAATTCTAATAGTGACAACTTAAGTCTATATACGCTGCCAAATAATTCACGTGTTTCATCAATTTTAATAGTGATAACTCACGTCTATATATGTTGGCAAATAATTAATGTGTTTCATCAGTTTTAACAATGACAACTCAAGTCTATATACGTTGGCAAATAATTCACGCATTTCATCAATTTTAATTGCGACAAATCAAGTCTATATATGTTGGCAAATAATTCACTCATTTCATCAATTTTAATTGTCAAGTCTATCTACGTTGACAAATAATTCAAGCGTTGCATCAATTTTAATAGTGACAACTTAAGTTGTAAAAATAATAAAATAAAATAAAACTGATAACTAATTTAGTCTTTATACATTAACAAATAATTCACGTGTTTTATCGACTTACCAAAAATCAAGGCCTAAACGCACCGACGAAGAATTCACGTGTTTTATTAACTTACAAGTGACAACTAAAACCTATATACATTTTCAAATAATTAATGTGTTTTATTTTATTTATTTATTTATTAAAAGAAGGATAATCTTGTTAACACGTTTTACTTGCTTACCAAAAATCATGTTTTAAAATAAAGGGAAATTTAACATAAAACCATAAAACTAAGAAGAGAGAAATTAGAGACAAGGATTATAGGGAGAAATATTCATCTGTTATTATTGTTGTTGTTGTTGTGTGTATTGCATGCTTTAAGATCATCTATAATAGGTTTGTCATGAATAAGAATAAAATGTTACAACAATAATAAGTACATACAAAATGAAAAAATGAATAGAATTCGTTAGGGAGGTTATATATTAGAGTAATTTACAATAGAGATATTTACATTATGGTACCTTGTAGTTTGTGTTAATTACAAAAAGTATCTTTATTTTTTTAATAATCACATAAGATACCTTATGGTTTATGTTTATAATAATTTGGTACTTTAGTTTACAAAAGCCAACAATTTTTTTCTAACAATTCCTAAAATACCCTCTAATAAAGAAAATGAATAATGTGTTTGAATTTCTTTTTCATATTATATTATCGCTTTATATCTCCAACGGAATAGAGGAGTTGGGAGTTAGAATATTAATATTTTTAAGGTTTTAATTAATTTTATTAGGTTAGATGTTTTAAAATTAAAAATAAGTAAATAGATTTTTAAAAATATATTTTGAACATTTCATATTTCAAGTATCAAATTATTGTAAATAAAAATCATAATATACTATTATATAATTATTAAAAAATAAAAATATCTTTTTACAGTTAACACATACACAAAATATCAAATTATAAATATCCCTTTACAATATTCCGTACAACATCCATGATACATGTTATAAAAGTTATAGAACGTGACTACCACGTGATCAATATTTTAATAACAAACCATAATTAATTGTATATTTATTAATGCAATATAAATACTACAGTTGAATTGCCTTTGTCTTTTTCTTTATTGACTTTTTTTCTTTTCAATTGAAGTTTGGTACCTCAACAATAAAAACAGATTTGTTACCCGTAGCATGCATGCCACAACTTCTTCTACCCCTCAAATTATTCATTATGTAGGTTCATTTTGTTAAACATTGTTTAAGGGGGCAAGGGCAACCAACCTAAGCCATTGAGCTTTTTTAACCTTTAATCAACATTTTTTATAAAACATGATAGGTGTAAAGATTGTGACTGTCACCCATAATTTTCCTAATAAACAATATTGTATAGCATGCAAGAATGATTGAAGGAGTGAATAATTTAGTGAGTTGGACACATATAAAATCATTAGGACAAAGAATTTTCTTTATAAAATTGAGGAAGCGATGGGGTACTTCTAATTTATAGTTAGGTCAAGAAGAGAAGGCCCATGATGGTGCCTTTGAAGGCTCTAACGAAGAGGGGAAGGCCCAGCATAGTGACACTTGTAATAAAGCTAAATAGGTAAAGAAAAAGAAGGATGCCTCCATGACCATGTCACATAAGACATGGTATTTTGGACAATCTTCAATGGGTTGGTAAAGTATATACCAAATTCCCAAGAAAAAGAGAAAGTGGGTAATTTGGGTAATAAAAGAAGAATATGGTGGGAGGAAAATAGTAGTGGTATATCCTGCAAGGAATAGAAGGCCATAATTTTGGGATGGTGAGTAAGACAGCATTATTTTATTTTATTTTTTTTTTTTTTTTGATTCTAGCCAAAATTTTATTTTTCTAAAAAAAAAAAAAAAGGTGCTGTTTAGTTTGTGATTCTACAGTATTCTGAATAAAGTATTCTAAATAAAATAATATTATGAAGAAAGTTTTTATTCAGTTCAATATTCTACAGAATAAAATAGAGTATTATTCTAAACAAAATAATAAACATGTTCTAGAGTCGATTCAAAAAAAATCATATCATATCTTATTATTCAAAATTCTTTAAAAATTATTCTTTTTCCTATACTAACAAATACCTTATTCTATTTTATCACGTGAATTCTACCACCTTTTACATCATCTTACTTTACTTTATCATTTTACACACTTAAACTCTATCACCTTTTACATTTTACACACTTATACCTTAACATTTTATATTATATTATTAATATTCTCACAACTTTTTACATAAAATATTATTTTTTCATATTATTTAATTATTAAACTTGAATATATTCACTACTTTTTACATAAATTATTTTTTAATCTTGTGAAGCTCATTTATTTTTATTAAAAATTTTAAAATTCTATTAAAAAAATTATCTTATTTAAATTATCAAAATTTTATTTAAATTAAACCTTAAACCGATTAATATTTTAAATAAAATATTATTTTAAATATAATTTTTGTTTAATTTAACGGTCTAAATCTAATAACACAACATCAAATCTCTATTAAAATATGACCTAAGTGTTTAATTTTTGGGTATTTCTCTATTAAAATATCACATCAAATCTCTCGCTTTCCATGTTCCAAATTTTCCAATTACAAAACCCCAACTCACGCGCCTTCACGCGCCTTTCTCTCTCTCTCTCCACCCCAACTCTATAGAAAAACCGCCTTCCACTTCATTCCTTGCCCGTCGTTTTTGTTACATCGAAAAAGAAACGGAAAAGAAACAAAAACCAAACCTCTCCTTCTCTCTCCAAGTGGGTTGCTGGGTTTGGATTTCAGCTAAATCTAGAGCGACCCATCTCATGTTTCTCTCCCATTTGAGGGAAAATTTCTAGCCACAAGAACCCATTTCGCTTCTTCTATGTTCTATAATCCTCTCTCAGAAAAGGGTTAGTCTTTAAATTTTCTACCTTTTCGTGTTTTTCTTGCTTGTTTATCCTCCATTGGCGTTAATCTGGCGACTTTGGGTGAATCTGGAGATACCCATTCGGTCAGTGACCGTGGAGGTGCCCTTCCTGCTAGGTTTGTTCATGTGGGTCTCGTTAAAGAAACGATTTTTTTGTTTTTTCCTTCTGAAAGATTTTATTTTTTATTTTTGGGTATCAATTGATCTACTTAGTTTTGTAATCTATGCTATTTGTTTAGAATTTTGGTGCCTTTGGTTTTCAGTTTTGTGGGGTTTGATGTTTGATTGATAGGTATGGATGGGCTAATCGTCTTCCACCTAACATGAATTTATTGTTTCTTATCATTTATCACTTTCAGGGTATTCTCTTTGAGAAAATAGATATTTCCTTTGTGTTGAAAGAGCTTTTTTTGGTTAAAATTCTGGTTTTTTTGGTATTAACCTTTTGGGTTTTGTTTTATACGTTTGTAGTAGTATCTAATGGTTTGCATTTCCCCTTTTATGTTGCTAAGATGCTGGACATTGTTTATCAAAATCTGCATTTTCTCTGGCCACTTGTTGAGATGTGCTCCTTCTACTATCTTCTTTGTGGATGAATGTAAAGTCTCATTTGTGGTTGATAGTTGTTCTTATTTGATAATACATTTCTGTTGTCTAAATTTGATTGTATTTTGTTGGGATATGAATATAATTTATGAATATTCAAAAGTCAGGTTTGATGCTGAATTGTTCCCAATTCTGTAATTAGAGCTACATGATTTTCTTTGATAAATTTGTGTTCTATTGCCTGTTGGTATCTGAAAGTTGAATTATTTAACTTATATATTGCTACAGATTTGTTGTTGTGTTTAATAGAATATTTTAAGGTAATTTAGGTCATTCCTAAATGCAGAACAGTTTAATGTATACAAGTGGGGAACTCTTGTTTGGATGTTGTATAGATTAGGAGTTAAACATGTCATTTTAAGGACTCTATTGAAGAAATTGTCTTCATTCGTTGTCAATGCTGCAATCTGGATCTGGGGGCGAACTTTTATTATTCCATTGATGCAATTTCTGGTTTTTGGCATCTGAATATATTGTTTTTGTGGGTTCAGGTTCTGATTTGTTTTGCTCGTGCGTGGGGTGTTAAGGTTCTTCGTGATCTAAAAATTCTCAGGTATTCTGGACTGTTATGGGTATTTTGTTTACTGACAAAAAGGCTTTCTATGTTTCATGGTTCTTTTTTATCTAAAAATTCTCAGGTGTACTGGACTGTTATGTGTATTTTGTTTACTGGCAAAAAGGCTTTCTATCTCTTTTTTATGTTAAAAGTTATGCTCGCTTATTTCTTGCCCAGGTTTTGGTTTTGTCTTTTAATATGGATGGAGAAACATCATGGATTAGCCACTGCATTGATGATATGTCGAGACAGAATAGGGAGCTTGATTCTTTCTCTGAGCAGAGCGATGATGGCAGTAAAGAATCCAATGCAGTTTCGGTGGACTTGATCCTGCCTGATGACTTGTTAGAACGAATTCTAGCATTTCTTCCTATTGCTAGCATTTTCAGAGCAGGTTGTGTGTGCAAAAGATGGAACGAGATTGTTGGTTCGCAGAGATTCCTATGGAAGCTGTCCCAAAAACCTTGGTATTTTATGTTTACAAGCTCTAGTGAAGCAATTGGTTATGCCTATGACCCGATCCTGCGAAAGTGGTACGGCATTGAACTCCCTTGCATTGGTGCACCCAGTTGGTTCATTGCTTCATCCCATGGTTTGGTTTGCTCCATGGACAATGACAGTAGAAGTGAGTTATGTGTCTGCAATCCCATAACTAAACAGTGGAAGAAGCTGGAAGTGCCTCTTGGTTTGCGATCTTCGGATTACAGTGCTCTTGCAATGTCAGCAAACAGGACATCATTCAATTACACCGTTTCAATTGTGAAATCTAAGCAAGTTCCTGGAAATTTTTACGAATGGGATATCTCAATTTATGTCTATGATTCGGAAACAATGGCATGGGTTACTTCTTTGACAGAAGTTTTGAGGGGATGGAGAGCTGGGGATGAAAGTGTGATCTGTAATGGAATTTTGTATTTCTTGATTTACTCCACAGGGATTGGTGGTGGAGCACTGGAAAATCGTCATGGTCTTATCACATATAATCTCTCTACCTGTTCTTCTCGTGGGTTATTGATGAATAGTTTTGTGCCGGTACCTTGCCCTCTTACATGTGGGCGGTTGATGAACCTAAAGGAGAAGCTGGTAATGGTTGGAGGAATTGGTAAGCAAGACCGGCCTGACATAATCAAGGGGATTGGCATCTGGGTTTTGAAGGGGAAGGAGTGGCAAGAGATTTCCCGCATGCCTCATAAGTTTTTCCAAGGTTTTGGCGAGTTCGATGATGTTTTTGCGAGCAGTGGTACAGATGATCTCATATACATTCAGAGCTATGGAGCTCCAGCTCTTCTCATTTTTGACATGAACCAGAAACAATGGAAATGGTCACAGAAGTGTCCCGTGACGAAGAGATTCCCACTTCAGCTCTTTACTGGTTTTTGTTTCGAACCGAGGCTTGAAGTTTCTCCCTAATATGTATCTATGTGCATATACAAGTGGTGATGTAGACTTGTGTGAAATGCTTGCATTTTCTCCACCCCTTTTTATCTTCCTTTATATTAGTTTTAGTGTTATTATAATGAAATATGTGTTTCAAAGATTTCAATACAAAATGTACCCCTGCTCATTCATGACAATTGGAGTGTTATTCTTTGCATTTCAGGCACTAATTTACAATTAATACATATATTTGTCTGTCCTAGCTATTTCTACTTGTTCTTTTACTTTCTTCCATCCCTATATTAGAATCTAGAGATTATTAAAGTTGTCTTCTTCCTCTAGAATAGGTCCTTCAATTTGAAAGTCAATGGGTCTAAAATTTTGGGTTTGCTGTTCTTTTCGCGATTTAAAGTTGTCTTCTTCCTCTAGATAGGCTCATTTGCTCTTCTGAGCTTGCTTTCTTTTTAACCTTTGAAATTAGGTAAATCCCATATGATTTCATCTTCCAAATTTGCTAGTGTTAATCTACCAAAGCAAAGCTTTTCCTGAAAAAAAGGGAGGAATAGGAAAACAATTATTATTACCTAGTTTAAGAAAGGTAGATTTTAGCTTTTAAATGCTCTGACGTAGAAAGAAGTATGATTGAAGCTTTAAGTTTCCTTTAAAGACCTCGAATCACATCTCGTGCTCGAGACAAGTCTTATTGGTTTAGGAGGTTTGAGATTGGTTGTGGAAGGTTTTATTTTAGTATTGCCTGCTTTACGTGGATTGGTGGAGAAGTGATGAGGTCCACCATGTTCCAAACTTTAAAGAAGGTGGATTTTGCTTGGTTGAGATGTGACCACAGCTTTCATAGAGCTGACATTTTGTGCTCGAAAATAATAATAAATAATGAAAAAAGGAGACTACTAGACTTAGACTAAGACTAATACCCAACCTCACACTGCCATATTTTGATATTTTAAGGGCTTTTGTGGGTTGTTAAGAGTTAGAGAATTGGAATCGAGTAAATATCCCCATAAAGTATCTAATAGGCTATATAGGGGGAACTACAGGAATGCCCCTAAAATGAGGCATCAAAATATTTATACCCTTGTTTTACCTCCATTACAAATGTGCCACTTTTTTACCTATTTCACTCTTCTATAAAATAATAAATTACAAAAAATTAAGAAATTGAGATAGATAATCTTGAATATAAAAAGATAAAAATATATTTTATATCAAAAAAAATGAGTACAACTGAAATAATTTTTAAAAGAGTATACAAATGTAATAGGTTAGGGAAAATGGGGCATAGGGTGTAATTTCCTCGGCTTTTATATAAGTGTGTTCATCAGTTTCACAGATCATATAATAATGCCACAATTATTATTTTATTTATTTATTTAACTTTTTTAACATTTACACGCATCCTTTCAAATTGGGCCCTAATATTGGATCTTCTAGGCCCATCAGGCCTAAAACTTAGCGCTGGGCTGCTGGAACCTTCGGGATTTTATTTATTTATTTATTTAGTAAACACACCTTCGGTATTTACATGGAGACTTATTGATGCAAATGCCCCGTTTTAGGGAATTTACATATTGCATTGAAGAAACAAAAATGATTAGTAAATCCTCTGAATTTATCGGGACTAATTTGTAAATTTGCTCAAATATTAGGGGACATATTACAAATATCAATAAATGATAAGCTACGGGGGTTTATTAAATTTTTTTTTCTTTAGATGAAAATATATAAATTCACTCAAATATTAAGAGGCATTTGCACCGATAAGTCTTCCATAAAACCTATAAAATTAAGTCTCTAAACACTTTTACCTCTTTAATCAATTCTATTACAAAAATGAAACTTTTGTCCATAAAATAATGAATAAATCTCATCTATAAAGTTCCTCAAATATGAAGAGTTTGAAATTAGAATTTTTAGCACCATTTCCCTGGATATTTTGCACGGTTTGGCTCATTACCCCTATATATATATATATATTTACCACTTAACCCCATAAACTTATTATTTATTGGCACTTTTGACGGAGTGGGTAACGGAACCAAACTTTCGTCTGTCTAGCAGGGGAGAATGTGCCAATTCGCACAAGATATAATGGCAATGGTGCTAGAAAATCAAAATTTTAATATATCAAATAATTTAAAAATAAATTAATTAATTAAAACATAATTTTTTTTCCTCTTTCTCTCTGTATTTCTTCTCCAATTTTTTTTTTCACCATTGTCATTCAGTATATCAAACTCTTGATATAAATCATAATCTAAATGAAATAAAAATATGAGAAAATCTATGTATATATATAATTGATGTACTAAAATAATACAATTCTAAGATCGATAAGCAAATTCTTGACAAATCAGATCTCAACAAACTAGACGCCATGAACAATTAAGACCTTCGAATTCGGATCAAGGCAGATTTTAACAACGATGAAACTGAAAAACTCACCACCATTAAAGTTTTGTTATACATAAAAAATTCGATCCTTAAAAGAAAAGAGTAATCTTCAATCACCATAAATTTATTTTCAATAAAAGTAATCCAACGCCATTTAATTTATTAAGTTTCTTCATTTTGATTGAAGCAAAGAAAATTTGAGTCTTGTATTTCAAAAACTCTTCTTTCGGTCAAAAATCTTCAATAAACCTCTTTTTACTATGGATATTTTGAATTAGCAATGGACGATGACATGAGATTTAAGGGGCTATTCAATATCAACCAATCCACTTCACTCATTATTATTATTGGTGGATCCCAACGCGATTATAGAGATTGACGATCATGGTGAAGAACTAGGGTTAGGGTTTGGAAAATTTT
>WUAT03229761.1:0-11382 GCA_010015005.3 Ulmus americana | reverse complement strand
ATTCCATAGTTTGAATTGGGTTGAATCGTCACGCGTGCCAAGCATGTGAGCTTACGTGTTTCTAGGTGGGAACTCAAGTGTGACATCAGGATGGTGTTTCAGAGGCGTGTTGGATGAGCGACATGTGGCAGGTGGAATTCGAGGGGTTTTTGCACCCTTAAACTTCCCAGGGAAGCTTCACTTTGAGTTTGCAACTGAAGTGGGTTTTTCAGAGCTTCCCTAGGGTGATTTTCTACATTGTCTTCGATTTAAGGTAAAAAACTTGGAAATTTCTTCAAAATCTTTATTTTTTCAGCATTGCGATATGTTTGTGAGCTTTTTGGAGAAATTTTGGGTTAGTTTTTGGCTACTGTTTTATCTTTTTGAAGAAGAGCAAAGTGGCAACTTGGTTTTCTTTTATGTTGGGATTGCATTTTGGTTTTAAGTGGTTATCTTAGGGAAAAAGGGCCATTTCAGACGTTGGGAAAGTTTTTCTGGGTAAATAGAACCATCTTGGAGGATTTCTGGTAATTTCTGGGTTTTGGGATTGTAAGGACGGTTTGAAGAAGATAAATCTGTGCTATCCATTTTTGAACACGACATCAGGTCGTGTGTGGCATTGCATTGATACGAGACCTTGGGGAATCAGAGACGACAGTGTGTGGTGCTCCTAGTCGTGTGCGATTGGCACTCATGATTGAAAGTCAGCATATTGACAAACCTGGAAGATTGGATACGACATCGTGTCATGTGCGATCTATCAAGACTACTAAAGTCGTGTGTGATTGGCACTAGACTAGGTATTGTTGGGGTGTTGGTTGGCTTGGAAAACATCTGGACATGACATGGTTGTCGTGTGCGAGCCAAGGAGAAGAAAATTACTTATTATGGTCGTGTGTGGCAAATCCATTGACATGGCGAGTAAGGAGCTGTCGTCTCTAGGTGTAAGGGTCTTCATGACTGAGGAAGAAGCTCTCTTCCATGAGTTTGAGTGTGGCTACTCCCAACAGCATAGCAGCTCGAAGGGGTTTGAATATAATTCCGTGTCGAGCAAGAAGGCTCTCTCTCAATCTGATGTAGGACCAAGTGGTTATCCAGTTGAGGAAGGGGAAGTTGACTCCGAGGAGACTGAAGTAGTCTACTCTGAAAAAGCCCCTGGTGAAGTCAAGTCTGAGGTATTGTAGGAGATTGAGGGCATTGAGCCCGCTATTGAGTCGTATCCCGGTGAAGGCATGCTTTTAAAGAACCCCAAGTCCGGTGCTACGAACGAGGAGGTGAAGTTGTGGAGGTACATGTATAAAATTCCATTAAGTGTAGAGATCCGGGTCCCAACTACTCATGAGAGAGTTGATTGGGTCGTGCCCGACTGGGTTGCCATCTACGAGTTGATGCTTAAGGACGGAATGAGATTTCCCATCCCCTGATTGATTAGGGACGTGTGTGATTACTACGAGATTGCACCAAGTTAGCTCATGCCAAATGCGTGGAGGGTGCTGATGTCCTTGGAGAGCCTCAGCATTCGACACGGGGTCGAATGCGAGCTTAGGGAGGTCTTGTTCTCATACTACTTGAAGGAGCACGATACCAATAAAGGGAGATTCAAGTTGATTGCCCGAGTGGGTCGTGTGCCTATCATCACTTGCCTTCAGACTAATGATAGAGGTTGGAAGGATAGGTTCCTCTTTGTCATAGGGGAACTAGTATGGGGGCCTCGTGGGCCTCGTGGCGTGTCCGGGCATTGGAAAGCTACAAGTAAGGAATTTTAGTTTAAGTTCCTGTATGTTGACTGACACTAATGTATTTTGATTGTGCAAGTCGAGACTTCAATAGGGTGCTATCGAGTGGGCTTATAGTAGAGGAGCGGACTCGAAAACTTCGCCAGATTGAGGCTGCCAAGCATGATTACAGGGTAGCTCTCTCCGAAGTTAACTTGAAGTCAAGCCGGCTGTGGGTATTTTTTGAGGAGAGCCAAGGTACACATATTCTCCTTGTTAATTTAGTTTTGTCTTTACTCCGTCTACGACATTCGATACATGTATTTTTCGGAGGCAGTGACTTGCAACCACTGATGGTTGAAGAATTGTTGCTTGTAGAAGATATGATGAGTGGGAAGCTTAGCATTCCGTCAGCCAAGGAGGCTAGGGCTCTATTGAAAGGAGCGGCGAGCTCGTTGCAGAAGGAGAAGAAAAGGAAAAAGTCATCCTAGCCGGATACTAGGGTCGTGGATGACCCTGAAGGTTATAGGCTGAGCAAAGCCGAGGCTACGGTGACTCAGGCTGGGAAGACTCAAACCACTGCTTCAATTGTGCCGTCTCCGGCCAAGTCTGTGAAGAAGGCTAAGATGAAGTTGCATGAGCGCAAAGGGACAATGACCGTACCTCTGCCTTCTGATGGGTCCACTTACTCTGACCCCTCCTTTGTGAAGGAGTGACGGAAGCGCTTCTTTTGCCGGTGGACCGCAAGAGGCTCAATGAGATTGGGCATGTGCAGTCTACCGAGTGGAGCTTGGCTCATGCTTACCAGGTATGTTATGAATTTGAAATGTTATTTTTGGAATTTGTTAAGTGCTGGCCTGACTTCTGTGTTTATGTAGGCTCTAACTGGATTCACAAATCTGAGGAGCCAAATCTCTGCTCAGGAGAAGAGGAATGCTTCCCTGAGTAAGTCGAATACAGAGCTCATCGCCCAACTTGAGGAGCTCAGGACCGCCAATGCAAAGCTTACCAACAACCATACACGCCTCGTCAAGGAGAATTCCAAGATCATTGGCCAGATGGATGGGGTGAAGGATGAGCTTGAAGTGGAGAAGGCCATGAGTGTAAGCCTGAAATCAGAGTTGGAGTCCATCACTTTGAAAGCGCAATCCATAGCGGTGGATGCTATTCTTAGTACTCGTGCCGAATTGATGGGAGAGTTTAAGAAAGGTGAGCACACCGGCTAGGATCCAAATGAGGAGATCCGAACGTGGAAGAGGAGGGCTACCGTGCTGGCGGGTGGTGATGCCTCCGAGGATGAGGAGGATGAGGATGAGTCAGCTCCCGCTGTTGGGAGTTCGAAGCCAACGGAACTAGATGATGACTCCAAGCAAGTCGAGCCTGATGCAAGAGATGTTGCTGGCAATGTGGGAGATCAGGGTCTTGTTGATCCCGTTGGTGGAGTTTGTGATGTTGGGGGGTAAGGGCCTCTCCAGCCCGTTGCAAGCCATGAGGACATCACAAAAGATTGAGTCATGTTTCATTTTCTTTTGTGTGTGCATATGTGATGAATGCGCCTTTGTATAGGCTTATTTTTTGTATTTTTGGGGTTGGTCCCCCTTTTTGTATGAACATGGCCGTGTGTAGGCCTTTGTATTTATGTTAATATATTTTCAAGGGGTTGGTCCCTTCGTCATTCAAACTTAGTGTTTTATATGACATCATTTTCGTATGCCTTGTCAATGTTGAATGCAAGTGGATGTCCATATCGACTGCAGGTGAGTGCTCATGTCGACTACGAGCATTTGTGTTGGCCTCCTTTTTTCTTTTTCTTTTTTACAAATTGAAGCTTTTTGAGCGGGCTTTTTTTTTTTTTTTGTAGGTGCTACATTTTAAAAAAAATTACAATTAATAGTTAGCAAAAATAAACAATATTAATAACCAAACAAAGTTTCCGAGAACTTAAAAACATATCGGACTCGTACCCACTTGGTAACTTGGAACCCCTTGGATGAGGATGATCGCCTCCGGCGTCTCATCCGTGTGACATAACATCGGCCATATTTAAAAAAATACAAATCAACGTAATCAAAAAAATCACTAGCCAAACACAATCCAAAATCTCATTTTCAAATCCAATAACAAAACCAATCTAAATAAAATTCCACAAACAAAACCAAAATTTCATATGTATATCAAAAATTCATATTAAAACCCAAAATCCATTCTCAAATCCAATAACAAAAATAAATCAAACTTAACCATTCTAAAATCAAAACCAAATGTCCCTATCCATATCAAAAGTCCATATCTAAATTCAATAAACCAAAATCTCATATCTAAACCAAAATTACATATCTAAACCAGAAAACAGTTCACAAATCAACACAATCAATAATCATATTCAAACAAAACTATTCAACAAAATCTATTTCCAAATCCACTTTCAATCTCAATGTAAAACCAAAAAAACCCAAAGCAAACAAAAGCAAAAGTTACCAAAGAGAAGAGGAGCGGCGACGAAAGACAAGTAGCAATGAGTGGCGGCGGCGGCGACGAACCAGAGAGTAGAGGAGAAATGGGGAAGAATAAGGGGTTATGTGTGTTTTGTAAGCAAACCCTATAACGATGACATATGTTGTCGCTTAGAATTAAAATTTTGTCGATATTTAAGTCTATAGCCACGACATTGTCGTCGTTATAAGATTTTGTGGGAAACTAAAGCACCCTTTTTTTTTCCTCGAAATTGCAAAAATATATAGCGACGACAACTTACTCTATTGCGACAACAGCCAACGAAGTGAAAATTTAGGTAACCTATAGTGACGATAAATATCATCGTTATTTATTTTTCCCGCGAAATTAGTGCTCCAAAATTTTCCCACGAACAATTGAGGTCTATAGCGACGATGTAGTATTTTTAATGATAACATAATCTCCGCTCTACACGACGAGTATATTGCGACAAATTTTTCCTTGTCGTCGCTATAACATTTCTCTATAGTGACAAACTCCTTGTCATTGCAATTATGTTGTCTCTGTGACGAATTTTCTTGTAGTGTTCACACAGTTTGGGAGTTTTCAAAGAAAACCAAAGATCCAACCTGAAATGATGAACCCTGTACAATAAACCTTAGATCCAAGCTCAACAACAAAGACCCAATCAAATAAAACATAGATCCATGAGTAAACATATAGTTCAATCACTAATTCACAAGCAAAGGACATAAATCAATGAAAAATAACAACAACATACTTGATTTTGGAGGTTGGGGAGGTGGAGCTTTGAAGATTTCGCTTGAATTGCTTTGGGGCCGGGGTTTCGCAGGTTGAGCGGCCGTTTCTTGCCAGATCTGGGGGCTTGGGTGTGCAAAATGGAGGTGAGCAGAGGGGAGGCTTCACCAGCATTGACTTCTTCTTCTTCGTTTCCTATCGTCGGTGTTTGGGTAAAGGGGTTAGTGGGTTGTTTGTTGCATGAGCTTGCTGTGAGAGCTATGGGATGGAAGAAAAAGAAAAGAACCAAAAGGAGAGAGAGATGTGGGTTGTGAGAAGAAGAAAAAGATGAAGAGAGATGAGATGAGAGAAGAAATTGTTAAGTTTGTATTTTTATTTTTATTTTTTTTGCATTTCAAAAAGGTGAGGGTATAGATTTTCATTTTGATTCTTTTTAATATATTTTTGATAAAATTATCCTTAATTATAAGATGCATTAAACTCTATGGACTATTCAACACATTTGCATGAATAACGTCTCAATCTCGTGATGCAAAACTTATTCTCTCATCTCTCAATTCAAAACACTTTAATTCATGTTTTTAATTAAAAATTAGCAAGACAGAAGTATTAAGAACTATGATCAACAATCAAACATGGAAGAAAAACTTAATTAGCATTAGAGAAAAGAGTAGGGTTTCAAAGATGGGCTACATCTCATCCTTAGCAAAAGAGAATTTAGTTCATGATTGAAATAAAAACAAACATCTTAATTATCCTAAACATGAAGCAAAAGAATAAGAGAAGAGAAATAATTAGCGTAGATGTGATCTCTGAAATCTACAACTCCTCTTGATCTCCAATCTTCTTCCAAGTCTAAAGTATCCAAATTATGCCCTAGAATGGCCTATTTATAAGTCTAGGACGTTTAAGGGCAATTTGGAAAGAAAAATAATCATTAAAGCTTCAAAAACCAATTTAAACAAAGAGTTTAAATGAACTATGAGCTCTAGTCGCCCGACCAGTGCCGCAACACCACTTTCTCACCATCGTGGCATTGAGAATTGCTCTAGAGATTTTATGGCACCTAGGCTTCAGCGCCATGGTGCCAAAGCATTACTGTCACGATGCTAGTCTGCTGATGACCTGATCTTTGTGTCTTGCTTTGAATATGACCGTCTTTCCTTCATAAACATCTTGATTTCATAATTTGGCGTTATTTTCCTCCGGGATCGTCAAAAAATGTCCACTTTTAGAATTTAAGGTTATTTATCTTCCAAAACTACAAAATAAAGAAAAGCAAAGTTAATTATTAATAAATACTTCAAAAACTAACTAAATAATAACTCAAAAGTATCCAATAAACATATAAAAATATGACCTATGAACCATTCTAGTTTACTTGGATTTTTTCATTACAAACAAAGAATCAAACTCTTAAAACCTTTATCCATTTTTAAAAACTTATTAAGAAACAGTTTAAAAAAGTTAAAGCTTTTCTTCCATTTATAACCAAATATGGAATTGTTCATTATTTTTCTTGTCCATATACATCTACACAAAATGGCAGGGTCGAAAGCAAGCACATACATGTTGTGGAGACAAGATTATGCTTCTTGCTCATGCATTCATGCCTTTGAAATATTGGTTGTGTGCCTTTCAAACAACATTGTTCCTCATCAATCAAATGCCAACCAGAGTTCTTGAGTTTACCTTTCCTTACTCAATTATTTATCCAAATTATTCATTGTTTAAAGTCTTTGGCTGCTTGTGTTATCCTTTTATCAGGCCATACAACAGTAACGAAATGCAGTTCAAATATATTAAATGTCTTTTCACAGGCTATATGATCTAGTCAGTAGTCTACTTATTCAAACACAAACACAGATCCTTTAACTCTAGCTATCATTTCTATTTATCCTAATGTCTCCTTGCCTTCCGATCAATCCACTTCTAATGATAATTTTGTTTCAGTTATGTCTTAGCATCACCAAACACAAATAAATTTATATTCTTCCATTTGGGTTCTTGAATTATGTTTATGGCGGCTATGGAGGTGAGGAGACAACAAAGAACAAGTTACTCAACAAGTAGGCAGTGGCTAATACCCTAATTAATTTGTATTAATGTGAAAACATGTGTAATCACTACTACAAAAAGTGCAATGAGAGATAGCAGAAATGGAGAGAGTTTGTTAAAACTCTCTCCATATCTATTTTTAGAAATTAAAATTAAAAAGAAATTCACTTTCTGCGAGAGGTTTCTTGTATGACTCTCTCGGAAACCCATTTCGAGGCGCGTAAATGACTTTCCGCGATGAGTCACGTGATCCGTCACGGAAAGTGCTTACATATAGGGTTTCACTGCACGATCAGTTCTTAATTTCAGCCTCCTCTCCCCCAAAATCACTCTATTTCGGCGATTTCTCAACCCCACCACCAAGTTTTCATATTCTAATCAATATTTCATCATTGGGTTATATCCTCCAACAGTTAAAGTATGTTTTTTTTTTCTTTAATTTTAATTGTATTTTTGCTTTTATGAGATTTCTTTAGATTTGACAAGAAATTGATGTTGTAATGTTTGTTTATTGTTACATTACTCTTTAAAATGTTATGGGTAATCAATTTTACAGATTAGAAATAATTTTTTTTGAGTTTTTGTGCATAATTGTTTGAAATAGGTGAGATTAGGGTTTTTTGGGTGAAATCTCCAAATGCACACTAAATTTGTGATTGTTTGTTGTTGTTGTGATTAATTTTTGTTAATTATGTTCTAGGTAATCTTGGGGATTAATTAATTTTATAAAATTTGGTTGTAATTGGTTTAATTTGAAAAATATAAATTTTAAGGTTGTATATAAAAAAATGTTAAATTAGACAAATTCCATATTGTATTTTTTGAAATGAATGCCTTGGTAAATATATTTCAATGTTATGTTTACAGGAGGTTTTTTATATTTTAAGAGAAAACTCTGCCGAAATTTATATAGAAAATTCTAATGTGCATAAAACTTAATTTCTAATTTTTTTTCTTCTTTTTCTCAAATATGGCTGGAGAAAGAAAAAATAAAGGTACACGGGGCGCGACTAAGATGACTGGATTGACAAAATCTAGTCATCGAAATCGTTTAATCATACAGTTCGACGAGGTTGGAAACCCAATTGGACCAAATAGAGTCCAATTCGTGAGTTACGTAGGTATGCTATATATGATTCAAACTATTATCTGTATTTTTAAATATTTTGTTAAATTATAACATATAATAATTAATGATCATTTACTAAATATGTAGGAGTATGTGTACGTACATATGTAAATGTTGCAATAAAGACTTGGCCGGAAGTACCCATTGAGATAAAAAATAAAATATGAGACAATTTAACTATAAGTTAATTGTTATTCATATACATAATGTTTTATTAAATTTTTTTTTTTTTAGTGTCTTGCTAATATAACATTTTATATTTATTGTATTTGTAGACCGTTTATGACCTAACCAATTATGGGCATTATAGGGATGTAATAATTAAGGATGCTGGCAAGTATTGGGGTCAGTGAAAAAATAGAATGGCCTGTAATTACATTCACATGGAAAAGCCACTTGACCTTCTGCCCGCAAAGTATGGGGATTTCATCACTCAAGAGGAGTGGAACGCTTATTTTGAGTGGCGGATTTCCAAAGAGGGTATGGCCTTAAGGGCAAGAAATGCTAAAAATCAAAAGCAAGCTCGACATCCTCATCTCATGGGGCATGCCGGTTATATCGGCATAGAGGATGCAGTGGTAATGATGCATTCCTCTTTTATTTGAATTCTATATCATTAACTGTATTCATCTTCTTACTAATTAGTTTGGTGTACTTGTAGATCGCAGAGTATGGTGAGAATTACGACCGATCACAAGCGTGGTTGTATTCTCGCAGAAATAAGGACGGCAAGTATCCGCATGAGGCGACACAATGAGTAAGTGAAGAGATCATAAGTTTCTCAATTCTAGTGTGTGTGAATTAATTTTAATATTATTTTTGAGAAATAGTTATGCTAACTGTGGTTTAATATTGTAGCAATCGCTTACTCAAAAAGCCTCTTCGGGTGAGTTTACCCTGCATCTTCCTGACAATGACATCCTTGGGACAGTTTTACCCAACAAGGAACACCCCGATCGAGTACGAGGTTTGGGTAAAAATCATACATGGACTAACACATGGGCCACTGCTGGTACATCAAAATCCAAAGGCTTCCAAAATGAAGTGAAAACTAATTTTAAGAAGATGCAGGAGCAGATGCTCGCTATGCAGCGACAAGTGGAGTTTCTTTAGGAGAAACTACTCCGAAAGGATACAGGTACCAGCGCCTGAGGTAGTTGTGATGGACGTCCTCCCTACTGTCTGTATATTTCCTTGATTCCCCATTTCATTGGGAATTAGATGATTTAATGGTAAGTAAATGACACGGACTCCATCCAGGGGATCCATGGTTGGCCCAAGATAACATTATATGTGGATGGACTATCAAGGATTAGGAACTTTGTGTATATGTTAACTCCTCCTATGTAGACTAGCAGGACAGACTCTCCTATTGTCTTCTTTGATTCGCCACTATACCCTACCAAGGAGATGCACCTTCTAGTGATGTCACTTTCTTTGAGTCCCATTTCCCTATACGCATTTAAGAAAAGCATGTTTGCGGAACTCTCGTTGTCCACGAGGATCAACTTGCTTAGGCAATTATCAATTGAAATAGATATTACCAAGGCTTCGTTGTGGTAGTTGGATTTGTCTGATTGGACACTTATTGTCTGCAAAATTTCAGAGTCATGGTGGTTTGTTTTGTGAAGATCTAGCCTGGCCGCTTGGCGACTGCTCAATTTTGCTACGGTGTATAATATTCCTCTCATTTCAGAGCCACCACTGATCAAGATGATTATTCTGTTTGTCCTTAGTGGCACTAGTAGAGTGTCATCTTTTGCTCCGTTCGGAACTTTGTCTCTTGTGGCTTGGCCACATTCTGATAGGAGGTCCTTAAGGTGACTTTGCTTGAGGAGTTCAACAAATTTTAAATAGAGCATATGGCATTCATCAGTTCAGTGGGTATGGTCTTGATAAATCTCACACCATTTTCTTATGTCTTAAACACTAGCTGGGGATCTCATTTTGAGTAGCCACTTGATTGTTCCACCATTCCTTTTAGTACTTTGAGTAGTTACGTTGGTTCAAAGCTTAAATTGTATTCTGGTAGCTTTGGTTTTTCCTGTGCTTGGTCCCTTCTTTCGTATGGTCGCCTTGAATATCTGATTTCTTGTCTTTTCTTCGTTCAATGGCTTCTAGCAAAATAAGGTTCGTAACCTCATTCAAACATTCTGCATGGATATTTAAGAGTCCTACTTTCATCTCTGTTCAGATAGTTCAGTGATTCCTGACCTGGTTTGACTGGCAACCCCATCGAAATTTTGTACTCTTTGTTTTCATTCCACCTGATCTGAGCCCAAGCCTTGGCCAGTACGTCTTCGACGTTTTTGTAGGGGAACTTGGTGATGACCACTGTAAACATGCGCTATTTGTACTGATTGATATGATCGTTTGGATCAGACATCCTGTTGTACAGTTTCATATTTGGGAAACTGAACTTGCAGAGCATTTCCACCAAAGTAATGTTATCAGAGAAAAGAGAATCTATGTACAAATTGATAGAATTTTTCTTGATCGGCAAGGGCATCCTTGAAATTCTTTGGATCAGGTCTTCCATTTCATTGAGTTGGCATTGCAATTCTGCACTCAACACAGTCGCATTTGGTTCCTCCTGGATCTGATTGGTTTGATCATTAGTGGAATTATGTCCTGGTTTGCTCGCTTGAGCGTTGGTAACTATACCATCCAGAGTCTCAAGAGAGGGCATTGGTTGGACGTTCGTTTGAAACCTCAAACTGCTTGATGTTTGTTCATTGTTATGAGCCACGATCTGGTGCTAATATTACAAGTTCTGTGCATGCGTCTCATTATTTTCTTGGTCTAGTTGGCGAAGTCGTTCATTTATTTGGCTCAGCAAGGCCTCTACTTGGGAGTCATGGTTAGTTACTTCTTGAATCTATTCCATTTTCAAGGTTGATCCTACTTATTGGATTTGGTTTAAGTTGATCATCGAGACCCTATGGTGGGCGCCAAATTGTTGTTATAACATTCCATAAAAGCGTTAAGCCATCATTTGTTTGTAATGTTTCTACTTTCTTTATCTTTTTCTTTTTAATTGGTTCTTTCCTCGAAGTTAACAGAACAGCCAAAGCTTTCCATCTTGTCCTGAGTAAAAAGTTGGTCATGTTTTTCTAAAAACATAACCATAAATAATGATTTATTTTTTAAAATCGGAAATTAACTATCCCAATAAATTGTAGAAAGAAAAGAAGGCAAAGAAAGAAGACACTTTTCTTGTTCTTAAGACTCAACAAGCCACACTGATAGAGCATCAGTAGCTGTATGTTTGGAGTTGTAATACCATGA
>WUAT03229653.1:0-11383 GCA_010015005.3 Ulmus americana | reverse complement strand
AAATAATAAAAATATATTATTATATTTATTTAAATATAATATATAATATTAATAATTTTAATAATAATGTAATACATTATAAATATAAAAAAATATATATAATTTGAATAGTTAACATAATATATTTATTTATTTTAATAAGAACCTAATATAAAATATTTTAATACTATAATAATAAATATGGCATTTTATATGATAATAAATTCCATTCTAAAATCTAACCAAACGATTGAATACTTTAATGGTGGGTCTATCCTATTCCATTCCATTTTATCCAACCAAACTTTTCGTGTGTTCTATTTATTGTGATTAAAAAATAAAGTGTTTTTATATTATAAATTATAGTGAAATTAGCAAACCAATTTTGTACATAACTTCATCAAATCAATAACTTGTTTGAATGGAACAACTTATATTTATTTATCCAAACCAATAAAAAATCTTGGACTTGTTCAATATTTTTTCTATTCGTTTACTTTATTTTTATTATAGGCAATTATAAAGCCTTGTTGTGTGTTTCTATTGTCATTTTTCACAAGTTATGTAAATTGTTAAAATAAAAAATGAAATTTATCTCAAAGTGGGCTTCCTACTTTTTTTGCTTTTAACTTTCAATTGGAAAGGAAGTTGCTTTTCTCCTGTTCTGGTGAGATTTCTATGTGCCGTGCTTTGTTTTTTCAGTATTAGATGGTCTAATAAATTTAAGGTCAATAGAACTTTTAAATTAAATTTGGTTGTCTAACTTGTGTGAGAATCTCTGATGAAGGTTGAAGCATCGTCGATGTGGGACTATTTGCAGGTATGTTTGCTCTTGTTCTCTACCTGTTTGAGAAAATTACTGAGAAAATGTTTGGAATTGCATCTAATATGGTTTTGCCTTCTTTCTGTTTGAGATAATGCTGCTATGGATATGGGCATCTCTGTGCAGTTTTGGTTGTTTTCTGATTCTTGATCTTAATGGGTTATAGCTTACGGATGATCATTTGTAGGCATAAAGCATATTTGGGAGCTTTGATGGCTTATAGAGCAAGCAACCACCTAGATTGAAGATGGGAAAACATAGGTCAAAAAGAAACTTTAGAATTTGATTACAATGTAGAGGAAAAAGGGTTGTTTGAAATCCTCATTATGTCCATGGCCACGGGAGAGAGATAGCAGATGTGAAACTCATTTTGTGAGGGATCATTCTTCCATTTCATGGCATGGACAGAGAATGGAATTGTACCAAAAAGTAATCATTAAGTTCGAAAGTTGAATGAGATTGTACTAGATATGAAATTGAATTCGGTTTGATGAGCAATTGACACATAATAACAAGCTTAGACTTAATTTGTGATTATTAGAGCAACTCCAAAGTTTCTAGCTATATCATGTCTTCTATTTTGACCAATGATGTGACTTTTTTTAATTTTTGTCCACTCCAACTATTAGCTAAATTGTTAGCTGTTTTGGAGAACAGCTTTCACACTAGCCAAATATAGCTAGAGATATGGGTTAGCCATTTTAAAAAATAAAGCTATTTATATATGTTATATTCAAAAAATATTAAAATAATCTATATTTAACTTAAATAGGGAGTATAGTCGGAGTGGCTCACCTAAAACTTACTAGCTAAAATAGCTTTAGCTAAAATTTAGGTAACCCCTTGGAGATGCTCACTTCACCAAAACATCTAGCATGCTTTTCTGTAACTTATGTCTACACTTTACTAAGACTATCTTAGCTATAAATGAGCCTTTAAGGAATACTTAAGCTTTGTTTGGTAGGAAGGAGAGAAAATAGGAGGGACGGAAAAAGTAAAGACCTAGGTGATGTAATGTTTTATTTTATTTTCTATTCCATCTAAAAGTCTTCTCTACCAAACAATTATATACTATATATTAGCAAGATGATACACTATGAATATTGTGTTAGTTGGATTTTGAATCCCTCTTGTTTTCCACTCTTTTCAAAAATCTCTTCAACCAAACAACTACACATCTTATTTTCCTTCCTTACCCCTTTCTCTCCTTCTACTTCTCCCTCCTATCAAACAAGGGGTTAGAGAACATATAAGACTGCATGTAGTTCTTCAGAAGCATAAAATTAAAGCGCAACTGTTATCATCTAATGGCATATAATTGTGGCACTACTTGAATTTACTATTGAGCTCCTTTAGATTAAGGAAGAGGATGAACTAGCTTTGTTGAACTAGATATGACAGTTAAAAGCATTAGATTTTCATTACTAGAATCTGGATTGGATCCATGCCTTTGTTGGAGAACTTCAATTTGCTTTAGTTTGCATACTAGCTGCTCATATTCCACTGATAGTATCATGATCTATCCTTTTTAGAGCTATTCTTCTGCTTCACAGCAATTATTATGTTCCAAGTTAATTTTTCTGTTCATTTCTTGGATTCTTCTCATGAAAAATAATTCCTCAATAACAATAGTATCACCTGGTCAATCTTACACAAACTGAGGTGCTTTCGACAGAAAGTGAATGGTTCTGTCCATGTCCAGTTTTCCATTATCAGAGGAAGCAACTTTGAAATTAGCAATGTTTCTTTGCAGCAAGGGGGGGCTTTTTTAATGATACTAATTGGCTGTTAGCTAATCACAATTTAGACAAATTGATTTCAAATCGTAAGGAAAACAGGAGTTCTCATTCGTTCGTTATGGCCTAGTTTGGATCGCCAGATGAGGTGATATTGGTCTCATCTTGCAATCCAAACTAAGCATATAGCTAGTCTCATCCAATTTCACCACATCTTACGATCCAAACTAATAGTTAGGTCCATCCAATCACGTCTCATTCTGCGATCCAAACTAAGCCTATAGGAATTTGGACCAACTCTAAGTCTTTGTTAGAGACCATCATTTTGCTATACCCTTGCTGCTCATATGTTGTGGACGGCAGGATTTTGATCTGTCCCAAACAGAGCTTTCTCACTCCTTAACCACAATTCTTCACTAAAATGGGAAGCCATAAATTTTACTTTCGCTTCTTAAATTCGTATAATGAATGATTGTTTTCACATGTCAATACCATTAGGTCAATCTTCCACTATTAAAATATATGAACAATGGACCTTTTCATTGATGTTGATTTACCAACAGTTTTTGCTATTTTCACAGGAGAAGCAACAACAAAATGAGCAGGACTTATAAGTTGGAAAAACTCTGTATATTTAAGATAAGTATATCCATTTGTTTTTCTTTTTCTTTTCGAGATTCTGGAGTTTAAACTCAACCATCATTTGTTAAGGACACCTGGTTTCTACTTGTTGGTTGTCAGTTTCTTATTGAACCAATCTAGTTTATTTTCCATTATGTTTGTAATATGTTCTCTTCATTTGCATAGTTAGTAACATCATAAGGCCTAGTTTGTTGTAGTTGTACCACAAGATACCAAACTAGGTCTTAAGCTTTGTTTGGTAGGAAGGAGAGAAAATAGGAGGAACGGAAAAAGTAAAGACTTAGGTGATGTAATGTTTTTCTATTCCATCTAAAAGTCTTCTTTACCAAACAATCATATACTATATATTAGCTAGATGATACACTATGAATGTCATGTTAGTTGGATTTTAAATCCCTCTTGTTTTCCACTCCTTCCAATAATCTCTTTCGATATTCTTAAACAATCTACCCGGAGTTTACCTTCTATTACCCTTGAATAGAACTCTTTCCAATCACCTAGGAAACCTTCTCAAAGAACACCCAATCACACTACAAACCTCCATAGAGTATACACAAATCCTAGCCTAAATAGCCTCCCAAAAGCTCTCTCTTATTATGAGTTTCTCTCTCTCTTCTTTCTCTTTTTTCTGCATAATTCTTGTGTTTAATCCTCATATTTATTGTTCTTGCTGGTTGTTCTTGTTTATGTGGCAAAGGCTTTGGGTAATTGGTTATTTGTGCTGGACTCAAAGCATAACAATCTCTTCTACCAAACAACTACACGTCCTATTTTCCTTCATTTCCCCCTTCTCCCCTTCTACTTCTCCCTCCTACCAAACAAGGGGCAAAAGTGCTTCTTAACTATTTCATACTCTCAAAGAAAAAGGAAATCTGGGATCACTTTCATATGAATTTCCTTGGTGAATCTAATACTAGTTTAAATTAATGCAGCGCAACTTTGTCAAACTCTGCGGCACCTTCATACCAAATTTGAGATAGGTCCAGTTCATTGGGAAAATTTCAAGTTTTCGTTCATAGTTTCGAAGAATTTATCATGTCCCTAGAATGTCAAGTGGTTTCAAAATCAGAGGTAATGTTATGAAGAAATGCCTTTAGCAATCATAGCGGTGGCCACTTCCACTTGTGTCATAAACTTTTACTTGATATTTGATACAATACTTGATTCATACATCATGAACTGTTTAAGCAAGTGAGTGGCTATCTTTAACAGTTCTGACACACACATATGCTGAGAATATCTTGATTATTCCTTTTTCAGTAGCTTTTCTTTTAGATCCTCTCTTTATGTGGGCATTGGACCTTCAGAAAGGTGTCTCAAAAACAGAAGATTCGTTTTGCTAAAAACAGTTAGTTGACATTTGTCATGGACAGCATTTAGCAGCCCCATTAAAGCACAAAGCTACATACTTTCCCGAGAACCAAACAGAACTATATCAGGTTTATAGAACTCATGTTTGGTTCTCCCATTAAGATGCTGATGTACCCTTTTTAGAGCCTTCAATAAGTCATCCTATTTTAAAGAAAATTTTCTTCTTTCTAGTGAAGTTGAGGACCAAACTATGTTATGACAAATACCCTTTTCTCTAATGCTTATCCATGTTATCTTCTCAGGATCACATCAAGAGAAATTAAGTTAACCAGTATCTCTGAAAATTTGAGCCCTTCCATTTTCATGTTCAGTTGAAACTTTTTCAAGTTGCTTTTTGCCACAGTATGGAACAAAGTGATGCTTGTCTGGTGGAGCCATGGAAGAAGAGTACTGCCAATTTTGATGATGGCAAAATCTCAGGCAAATCTTTCTCAGAAATGGGGTCCATACATGTTTAACTTAACAGAAGCTTTATCTGCATTTAACTGTAATACTATATCTTGGACACTTATGTATTATGTTTACAAAATTGATATATAATATATAATATCATAATTGTATATGTACATCCTCTATTGGGCGGCTGTTCTCCGGCCCCTCTAATGATTCATATCTAAAAATATTTAAAAAACTTTACAAAAGCTCAACCATCAAGCTGCAGGTCTCCTCATGAGAAGAAAAGTCACGTGAACTAATCATTATTATTATTCGTCTTACAGTGTTTTGCGGCTAACCACAGCCCACCAAGGTCCTAATCCACCTTTGTTTCTTGCTTATGCTTCTTCTTGTTCTTCTTCTTTTTGAAAAGTATATAGGCATGTAGTGGTTGTCATGACGAAGCTATACTATTCCCTTTTTGAAATATTCTTTGGCCAGGAGCTAATATTGCCAAAGGATCATAGGTAGATTTTCTCTCTGCAAAAACTTCCCACCTTCGAGGTCCGAAGTGGGATCTCCATTCCTCTTGATTTGTGTAATGGGGTAAGTATTGTTTCACCCCAAGATTGGCCTTGTCACAAAACTCTAGGATTCTTTTGTTCTGTGTTAAAATATGTTCTAATCCATCTGTCCCTGTTGAAGAAGGAACTGCTGACGTGAGAAATGCTACTAGGTAAAAAACATCTCCCTCTTCCGGGATAACTACTGATGTTCTGTTATCCCACCTGAAAATAAGAAATTTATTCATAAACAATTGATTCAAAATGTGCAGGGAAAGACAAGGAAACATGTTTATGTTTTGTGCAAGTGTTTGTTTACTTTGATTTGTTAACTGGGTAGATGAGAACCGGGCCATTGCTAGTTTGTGTAAGGATGTTGCCAAAGACTTCTTTAGCAAAATGGTGAATTTTGCTTTTTGGTATTAGGAGATTAAGCCATGGATGTGGAACTTCCCATAAGCCTTTTGAGCGTAATTTGACCTCCGAAACATGAACCCGGTCAAGAAACTCTACATAAGTGACTTCTGATAAGAAAAGGGTTGAAGGGATATAGCTTAGTTGAGCTAACAAGCCTTCCACTTCCTGCATTTGACAAGAACACAATCTAAATGAGTGTCATTTAATTGGAACTTTTGTGCTAATTAAAGAAAATCTACCCGAAATCTTACCTGGTTTACCATTGCAGGGTTGCTCGGATTGAAGTACATAGCCAATTCTAAGCAGAACAGAGTTTTTCCATCTGACTTGAACCGGCTGGCCTTTGCACGGTCTTGTGGATTAAACGATGACCTCCAGTTATTAAGCAGGCCAGTCTTGTTTATTATCACAAAACCTTCTATGTAATCAAATGTTCTCTCTGCTGATATTAAGCGCTCCTGGTCTCTGGTAAATATGGAGAGATCTGAGTATAAAACTCTAATCCACTTCACCTGTTCAAAAAAGAAAAAAAAAAGGCACAACTGGTTAAACTCTACAAAACCAGAGAGCTTAGTTTCAAAACTGTTTTTATACTAGATGTATCTTTGCTTCTTACCATTGCAGGTGCTGCTTCCAACGATATTCTAGCCCGAGTTATGATCCCAAACTGTCCAAGTCCCCCAAGAACACCGTGAAAAAGGTCTCCGTTCTCCTCCTTCGAGCAATTCACAATGTCTCCTTTACCTGCAGGCAAGCAAAACAAGGTGAGTTTATGCTTTACCAAGTTTAATTCCTTGACAAACAAGACAAATTTGTCTTCCCACATTGACTCTTTGAACTTTTAGTCTCATCTTTTTGTATGGTGCAACTTATCACCTGTGACAACCTCCAGCTGATGGACATTGCTAATCTGAGGGCCATGCCGGAATGCCTGCCCGCTGATCCCCGCGTTGGAGAGAGTTCCACCAACGGTCAGATGCAAGTAGTCTGTCCAAGATTTCGGTGCCAGCCCATGTTTCAGTGTCTCATGCAGGATGTTTATCCACAACTCTCCGCCGGAGACGTCAACATAAGGAGAATTCCCAGCAGAAATCTTCATCTCCGGGGTTTTGAGCGATTCCATGTTGATGACAACTCCTCTGTGAGCTTGTGACTGGCCTTGCAGCGAGTGGCCGTGGCCACGAGCTGCAATGGTGAGCTCGGAAGCAGAACCCATCTCCCAGATATGCTTAACAGTAATGGCTATGTCAAAAACAGAGCTGGGATGAAGCACAGCCGTAGGACGAAAGTGGTACCTATTGCCAAAATCCTTGGCTGCATGGTGAACTTGATCAAAATCAAAATGCCCACGAAGCTCAAGTGTTTTTAATGAGAGGATATTAGAGAAGCAAAGGTTTATCTTGACGGCTAAACAGGTGAGGAATAAGAACACAACACCTCTAAGAAAGGAGATGTTCTTTTGTTTAAAGAAGTTACAAGCGGGAGAGAAGCTCATTTTTTTAGAGCGATTGGAACGAAGAAAGATTGAGGAAGCTAGAAAAAAGAGAGAGAAGAAGGGAGTGGTGTAGAAGAGCCAAGAAAAAGAAGGAGTTGAGGGGGGAATTTAAAGGGGAAAAATCTTAGTTGGCTGAGTCAACCAAGTGTTTTTTTGAGTCATGAGAATCCGTATGAAGACTGCCTACTTTGGTGGAAAGAAAGAAAGAAAGAAAGAGAGAGAGAGAAAGAGTGTGAAAAAGAGTTATGAGGATTTTTCTTTTTAGTTTGTTGTTTCTTTTGTTTTTTAGAAGGTAGAGCCCCAAAAGCAAATAAAGACCAAAGCCAAAGCCAAAGCCAAAGCTAAGCCACAACACATATGCCAAAGTTGAAGAGGTAAAAAGTGAAGATCTCTCAAATCTTTTGCACTTGTTTTCTTTCCAACACCTTTCCCATCAACGACAAACATGTTTCAAAATTTTCTTGATTAAACTTGTTAAGGATACTTTCCTATTTTTAGAAAGAAAACCTATGCCTACATGTATGCATATATCTGTATATCCCTATATATTACATCTTTGGAATCCCATTTGTTGTTTAAGTGTTTAGCATCCCATATCTACCTTCAAGATCAGATGAGACGACTAGAGGACATGTCCTTCTTCTTTGATGTTACATCGTAGGGTCCAGATGGGTCCACGTGTCACGTGAATTTCAACTGGTTTGTGTGCTTTGATGGGGGGATAAAGGGCTGCGATTGGTTGTTTTTGGGACCCACTTTTTGGAATGGACCCCACTTCCCTTCCCCTCTAATAGGTCATAAAGGCATGGAGGAAGCAGTGAAAGACCCCTCTTTTGCCCATCTACTGCTAGTCTGCTTTGCTCTGTTCTTGATCTTCTTTTCTCTCTTTTAGCTTCCAACAATCAGACAAGCTTTTATTTGATTCTCTTGTTTATTTGTTTTCACAATCTCCAATCAAATTTTTTTATTTTTTTTTATTTTTATCTGCAACTTGTTCTTGGAGCTCCAATGGAAAATTTGCAACAAAATAGGGGGACATCTTTATCTTGCCCTTTCCTCTCTTTTGATTGATATATTCATCTTCTATTGTTAAGTAATAATAATAATATACATACATACATATATATGCGACATATATAGTTTCTTGTGGTCCTCAAAATGATTGCTTTTGGGACTCTCTGGATTTTGTGTAGATACACTAGGATCACTAGTCATAATCTGTTTCAAACGTTAGCTAACCATATCAATCTTCTTAGTTTTGAATGTGAGATAAGATCCTCTATCTATATCTATGTCAGCTGGCAACACAGTTTGCTTTGGTTTATTATAGTTATTAATAATGGAGTCTAGATCTCCTTCTTTTGGGGAAACTTTTTTAGGTTCTCAAAATATTTTCTTGGAAAACATTTATCTAAAGTAGGAAAATCTTTGTATGAAATCTTAAACTTTAGGGTATCATCTTTAATTTGTTTATTAACAATTGTGAAAATTTCTCAATTTTATGAGCAATTGATGTCCTCTATTGAAAATTGTGTGGAGAACAATTTTTGAAAGAAACTAGGTGCGCGGAGTTCGATTTGGTGTTGTAAAACTTTGTCGAAAAATATTAGCTTCGATTTTTTTTATAGTAATTATGTGTGAATTATGATTTAAATATCAATTCAAAATCATAATCCAAATCACGAAAAGAACATCATCTCAGCTACAGTAATCTTATTTGAATCATGATTCAAATCATGAAAAGAATACCATTTCAGCTACAGTATCCCTACTTTCTACAATAATCATATTTAAATCGTGATTTAAATACTAATCATGTTCAAATTACCAAAATATTGTTTAAATAACGAAACACCCTCATTATCAAAATTGATAATCATGTATGATGTAAGATAGATGTAACTAATTCTTTCAAACGTCACAATGATTAAGTTTAAAATTATTTATGATGATTCAAATTCGAATATTATATCGAGAATATTTGTAGAGTGTTTTCGACACACTTTTTTAAGATTCAATATGGCTTACCTAATCAATCACCTTCGAATACCTCTCAATGTGATGATTTCTTGACCGAAGTAGTACAGACCATTGATCCCCCATGAAAGTTGGTTCCCTAAGTACATGAAATTGTAAGATTGATGGTCATTAATCCGACTTAGTTCCTTGAACTAGAGAGATGAGAGATCCTTTCGGATGCTAGTTAATCTTGAAACCAAAGAAAAAGAGGACACCAAAAATCTCTTAGGGGGTTCGTCGGAATTGAAAATGACATAGTAATGATAAATAAGACCAACACAACAACATGATCAAAACCACACTTTGAATGCCATGGTGACATGTATTTGTCACATTTGAAAGTGTTTGTCCTAATAATGAAGCTACATAGCTTTTCTTTGTTATAATTTAATACAAATCTTTCGCAATAAAACCCTCTTTTAAAATGGGGGAATTAGTGCCATCAAGTGTGAACTCTAGCTAAATAACAAAGTATGAGTCTTCTCAACTTTTTTTTTTTTTTTTTGTGGTGAAAAACCTAATTTTTTTTTTAAATTATTACATAATTTAATTTTTCTAGAAGGAAACAGACCATTAATAAATAAATCAAAACTTTGCAAAATTAACCTAGCAAATGATAATGGGAAAGCACCAACACATAAACACACATAATGGGGCCTCTAATGTCCATTCCAAGCTTCTATCGTGCAACGCGAAACCCACTTTAGTAGTGAAACAAAAGCTAACAAGTTTTTGAATTTTACCAAATCACTAAACATGTGTCATTTTATAAATTTAAGTGGCGGTGAAAAGTGATCGATCTAATAGATTTTTCATGATCTTAGTTACGTACAAGAATCATTGAATTATAAAAAAGACACGTGGAATACCATGTCAGCAGAATTTAGAATATTCAATTGACAAGTCAAGATGAAGAATTGTCCACTAGGCCAAAGGAGATTGGTGGATTTGCCACGTAGATGATCCTCATCATCATTTCCAATTCGAGATGAAAGAAAATGTGGTTAGAGGGGTTTTGGTAGGGTACAAAGTTGATTTAGGATGCTCATAACCTATAAAATTATATATAATTATTCTTATCATGTTCCCCATCCCACTTTTATTCCACTTTAATCAATGTCTTCTTGTCTCTTCCAATATTCTCATATAAATATTAAACCCAGAATCTTTTACTTACTCATTTTGTCCACACTACCTCCCTTCTCAACCCTTTTCAAAATTACCTTAAATAATTATATTTTGAAGTAAGAATCTCTAATCAATTTGGTTTTTAATTTGTATTATTATATATATTTTATTCAATTTTATAATATGTATATGTATACTAATTCTAATTGACAGGTTGTACAACCAGTCAAAAAAAAAAAAAACAGACTTTAGGTTAATTTATTATTTTTAAAACATGTTAAAAATGTTTTGATTTTGAATGAAGGTTGAGGCTATTTTTATGTCAAAGATTAAACGAACGGTAAAAAAATGCAAACTTATGTTTTTGTTTGGTTGTTTATGTTTTGAAACTAAGCCAAAAAGAAAATGATAGTCACAACATGGAAGAAAGAGGTAGTTGTTGGTTGTAAAAAATAAGTTTATTTTTAGTCAAAATAAGTGAAATGACCATCGAAATTTTAAAAATCACTCAAATGATTATGTTTATTTCGAAATTACTGAAATAAACTCACTTTTTGCATAAAAGACTGATATGACCCTAAGATTGGCAATATTTTTTTAAAATGATCAAGTTGCCCCAACTTAAGATATATGAATAGTAAATGTCATATCACTATTAAAAGGGTAAAATAGTCTTTTTATTATATGTGAGGGTCATATCAGTTTGTTATGCAAAAAGTTGAGTTATTTCAGTAATTTCGAAATATGAAGGGTCATTTGAGTGATTTTTAAAATTCTGAATACCATTTCAGTTATTTTCCCTAATATTTATCGTTAACCTTTTATTTTTTTAGGA
>WUAT03229542.1:0-11383 GCA_010015005.3 Ulmus americana | reverse complement strand
AGAAACAAGGGTATAAAAGAAGAAAGGGCAACTTGTTTCTTAAAGAAACACCGTATTTCTATACTTTTCTTTGAAACATCTTACCTTCTCATAAAAATTTATTAAACAATCAAGATCACCTACATGAAGCATTACTCCACACAGGTGCTCAAAAAAAGAAAGGGCATATGTCTCAGCTCAAGAGCAAAAAACTCAAGCTTAGCAGTCATACTAACGAACTCCTATCACACACAAACCAATCGGCGTCAAGCAAATTCTTCGGCGACAAGGTAGGAGGTGAGCAGCTGGTTGGCGACAATGCCGACCTAGGTTCATTTGTAGTTGCGCCAGATCTGGAGGAGAGGGAAGGATTTTGAATTTCAATTTTTGTTTTGGGAATGTAAAGGGGACTTTCAATTTTTGTTTTGTTATATGAAAAATACAAATCTCACAATACCCAAATAATATTCCTAAATTCATTTTCTCCTAGTCAAATTATTATTATTATTATTTTAATTTTCTATGGTCAATAAATTTTTTGTACATGAACTTAGTGGAAATCAAATGCAATTGGGAAGTAGGGTATAAAAAGATAGAAGAGTAAATTTTAAATTGGGAAAGTAATTGACGTAGTTAGCAATATACAACACATATAATAAATTATCACTACTACAAAAAAGGCTTTCAACCCATGCCAAAAGTTTTTAGAGTTGGTTTGGAAAACGATGCTAAAGCTCCTGACGCGAATTTTTTTTGCATCGGTTAAGAAACGACGCGATTAATAGCTTACAGAGTCGGTTGCGCATAAGAACCGATACCAAAATTCAAGAAACGACATTGATTCTTGGTTAAAACCGATGCCTTTTCTCACTTTTGGTGTCGATTTTAGGGTGAACCGATGCTAAAAGCTGAATTTTTTATAACATATTTGTCTAAAAATGCGTTTTCTCATGGGTTGTCGAAACCCGTGATTTAAATTACGGCACACCTGTTAAAACATATCATACATCACAATACAATAAAACCTAAAATCTAATTTGACAATATAATAAACCACAAAATCTAATTCCATAATAATACAAATATTATAACAAATAATTCATAGTACAAATCAAAAAATATATAATTTAATGTTACAACATAAACATCGAATTAAAATTTACGAACCATAATTGAACAACTCATCATTTGAGGTATCTTCACCTTTAAATTCAATGTGAACACTAAACAAAAATAAACATTAAACTTGAGTTAGTAAATAAATCACATTGGTTTGTCCTTTAAAAAAACCAAAACATAAACTTAAATTTACGTACCCAAAGTATTGACTAAGTCCTTTCCTTTTCCTTTTCTTGTCAATGATGGTATCTTCTTCATTACACACCCTTCATAATCTTCACATACATAGGCCACATCTTCATTGTCAATGTCATCACATTCGAGAAGTCCTCTACTAAACGATGGGATTTCCTCGATATTGTCACATAGGTCACCACTATCGTACAATCTTGGCTTCGTTCTGAGTACTACAGACCACCTCTCACCATTCAGATCATTGACATAGAAGACTTTTTTGACTTGAGATGTGAATATGAATTACTCATTGGGATCACCCTCTTTGTTTAAATCAACCAAAGTGAAATTATTTTCGTCAACCTTCACCCCACCCTTATTGTCAACCCACTTGTACTGAAAAACTAGGGTCTTGAATTGTGTATAGTTTAGTTCCCAAATGTCTTCAATAATACCATAGTACAACATGATCACATATATCAGATTCTTATCCTTAGCAATCAACATGTGTAATGACTCGGTTTCCACCATCACACTACTATTTTGTGTGGTGCTTCTTGAATCATGATCGCGGGTATTGTAGAAGTACCCTCTAATTCCGTAGCCACTGTAGCTCAAAACATCTCGTTTTGGTTCATGTGTAAGCCACCTTATTTGTTGTGAAATTGTGTGTTCCAGCCGATCTAGTTCCATTTCAATCTTCCTCTTAAACCAAGAGCTAAAACTCATCTTGTGTTCCACTTGCAACCATTTCTCGTTCTTGGCTTTCATCAGGTAATTCTTCTATTTGCATGCCACGTTAAAGTTTTAGCAAGTGTGGTATTCCGAAACAACAGTCTAAATATAGGAATAGGAGGAATGTACCATAAAACCTTTGCAGGCACCCCCTTTTGTTTGTCCCTTTATTCTTCTATAATTTCCACTTTGAAACCTTACATATAGGAAAACATTCCAGATCTTTACACTTATTCTGATAGAGAACACAATTGTTGCAGCAATCATGTATCTTCTTGTACTCCATCCCCAAAAATGCAATTGTCTTTTTCACTTCGTACATGGAAGTGAGAAGTTCATTTGGTTGAGGGAGCATTTCCACAAGTAATTTCAATAACTCTAAGAAACTCTTGTCACTTCACCTTTTTTTGGCCTTCAAATTGTATAAACGAACTATAGCAGATAACTTTGTGAAGTTGTTTGTACAACCAAAGTAAAGAAGTTTTTCCGCATCTCCTAACAATCTTTTAAATTGCTCATGCCGATCAACTAGGTCATTTTCAATGTTATTAACCATATCAATAATATCATTATCATTGTCATCAATTCCAACACCTAAAGTAGCACTGTTAAAATTCACTGATGCCGATGAGTTAACACCCTCGCCATGCCAAATCCACATTCGATAACTACTATTAATGTCATTGAAGAAAAGATGGCCCTTCACCTCTCTGACGGAATGCAATGATTTATTACAATATCTTAAACACGGACAATATATATGATTACCGACCCCTGTATTTTGTACAGCTTGTTCTATAAATTCATCCACCCCCTCTTTGATACTTTTGTGAAGTCCTCGGTTTTGTCATCCAAATTCAATTCATTTTTTCAAAAAAATTGGCAGAGTCTCCCTTTAAAATATTACAAACTTCTTGCAAACATTAAAGAAAAATACATCCAAATATATATCCGATTCACTTTAGTACATTTAATAAACAACTAATTAACAATTTATTAAAAAAATACCAAAAATAGAAAATATATCAAATTACACTTATAAAAACTAAATTAATCACTCTACAACTTTACCCATCCCATTTTTACTAATAATTCATAGACAATTAACACACATTAACACAAAATCATCAATGAATTAACAATCTCTCCTTCTAAAACAACATAAAATTCAATTTTTCATTAAACTAATTTTATAAATCCCAAATTTCTATATTCTAATCCGTATAAACAATTACCCACAACATTTCTAACACTAATGTAACAATAAAACAACATTTAATAGGTTTATTCTCAAGAAAATTCAAATTATCCCCAAATTTCTCTCAAAATCCAAAAACTAAAAACCAAAAACTAAATCTTTAAAACACATACCTTACTAGAATATAGCTTCAAATGAGGTATTTTGATGCCCCAACTCGTAGATTTGGTCAGAATTTGATTGGGAGTGAAGAAAATTGTCGGAATAGGGATATTGGGAGAAATTTGGCCAAAATTGGGTTCTTGGCCGCGATTTGTTATGTATGTCGAGAAACGGAGTCGCTTCTGTATAATCAACACCGAAAGTCTCACGTGCAATGCACATATTCATTTTGAATGATAGACTTTTGTGTCAGTTCATAAAATCTATGTTGTTTCTCAATATTGGCGTCAGTTTACGTATAACCAACGCCAAAAGTCTTCTGGCTCGTGTGCCCTCTGGAAAGAAAGTCAGTTTATACCAAAACTGACACCGTATGCCAGGTTTTTCCTTTTAATTCAGAATAATAGAAATAACAAGGGTTTTAGACAAACTCTTGCCATGTCTACTATCTCCTGTGACATATTTTGTAGTAGTGTATGTTTATGAAATAATTTTAAAATGACATTGATTTTATTTGTTTTTGTGAAGAAAATTGTTCTAGGTAATGATAATATATTTTATATATATTTATGATAGTTATTTTTTTAAAAAAATTACTACCGGTAGTGATTTAATCAATAATTTTTTAATCACATCATATTTTTCAACAAATTTTGAATTCATTGTTCTCTAAATTCTAAGAAATATCCCTAAAATTTTTTTGTTGTCATCCGAGTTTTCGTTTGAAAGATATAATGGATTTTTTATTCACGTAAAAAAAATACAGTTAGTACAAAAATTTATATATTTCTTAAACTAAAACTTGGATTATAATAAAAAAAAAATTGTAAAGATATTTCTAAGACATTAGATAAAAACATATTCAAAAATCATTAGAAAAATATTATGTGATTGAAAAATTATTAATGAAATCACTAACGATAGTGATTAAAAAAAAAAAAAAAAAAAAGCACGCCCATATATATAGAGTCATTGTATTGTAGGGATTTTTTGTTTTACAATATTGGTAGGGATATCAATGTGAATCATTTAATCTTAATCATATGGTTGATAAAGATTTAGTAGTTGACTTAATAAATTTGCTACATTTAATGTACTTTGAAAATTTTATAAGCTATTAATTAAATTAACTTATTGTTTACCTACAGAGGTAGGGATATTTGGCATAATCAGGTTATGTAAATTCCTATTCCAAAATGGAATAGTCTCCTACTCAGTGAACTATTTTTTTTTTTTTTTTTAATAATTGAACTGCATATCATTTTATTGAACTTTTTTCTTGATTTATTAGTAGAACTATGTGGTTTATTTGTTCTTACAAAATTTAGTTGTTAAATTTTTTGGATTATTATGTTTTCTTAATATTCTATTACAATTTTTGTATTATTTGCAAAGTCCGTAAGGTATATCTGTAATTTTTTCGGTCAAGCTAATTTGGCTTCAAAAATTATTTTTTTCCACAGATTTTTGACTCCCAAAATATATAACAAAAGTCGTTGAAATATATATATATATAAATTTTTTGAAGGTGTTTGAATTGTTTGATATCTTGCATCACAACCAGTAGTGCTCTTTATTTTATTAATAATGCACACTAGTGCTCAATAACGTTCTGACTATCTCAACTCTCACATTCGATAAAATTCATCAACCTTTGTCTTTTTTAAAAAATATTAATGTACATGCCTAACTTGATTTGAAATTTCTATACTTTCTTTGACGACATTAGAAGGAATGTTTATAGTACTTGGCACACCATTCTAATTCGGCATAATAAATATCAAAGGTAGTATTATAATTTTATCTCTACTCATGGCAAAATGTAGGGCGATTTTCCCTAAAAAATAATTACACAATTATATATATATATATATATATATGAGTCCTTCTATAATACACACAACAATTTTGTTTGTATTGATACAAACACGATCTAGACCATTAATTTTTTATCTAATGGTTATAATTAAAAAGGTTTTCTTGTAATTTGACTAAAACTCATTTAATTACAACTACTAGATCAAAAGTCAATGGTCGAGATCGTGTTTGTACCAATACAAACAAATTTGTTGTGTGTATTATAGAATCACCCTATATATATATATGGCTTAATGTACTCCGCACCCCCTGAATTATGAGCGATTTTGCATATTGTCCCCCGTATTCGAAAAAAGACTGTAATACCCCTTGAATTTTCATTTTATCTATTTAAGGAGCAAAATTGTTAAAAATTATTATTTATGTTCGTCTTTTTTTTTTAACCTAAAGTTAATGGAAAAGCATTTTTGGAGTGATTTTTAACAGTGAGATTGAATAATATGTGAAAAAGATATTGGAAAACAATGATTTTTTAACAATTTTACCCCTTAAGTAGATAAAATGAAAATTCATGGGGTATTACAGTCTTTTTTAGAATACGAGGGGCAATATGCAAAAAATTCATAATTTAGGGGGTGCGGAGTACATTAAGCCTATATATATATATAGTAGGATAGAATTCCAATAGAAGACAAAAACGCATTTTATATAAGATTAGGATAAAATTGCAATAAAAATTAAAAATTGATAATAAGATTGCTTAAAGCGTGTTAATTAAGTTGAGATTTTGAGTAAAATAAATTATTATTTTTTAATTAAATAAAAAAATTAATATAAAATTAAAAAATATGTAAAACACAACGCCCTGTAAAAGGATGATAAGCTCTGTTTTGGTATATAGATCATCGAAAGAGATATTGCTTTCATTAAATCTTCTTTGGTGGTCTTTAGTATTGGAACTGTTCTATTAGGACATTTATCCCTTTTTGGCCATAAATTTTGTAATTTTTGTCATAAGAAGAGAATTTTGTTGTATTAGAAGGAATAAAACTTAGTTTTGAAATTTTTTAAACCAAATGTACTTTCGCTAACTTAAAAATAACTTATAATAAGAATATTATAAGATGGAGAAGTGAATAGAAGAAAACGTGTTGTCAAACAACCTATTAGGTAAAATACTAACAAATGACATGTTATAGTAAGTCATTTCTTAGAAAGTCAATAACATTTAAGTATCATTAATAATTATTTTCATTTATTTTCATACAAATAATAATTCTTACCAATAGTGTAAAATAAAAATCCCTACACGTGGATTTCTCATATATATATATATATATATATATATATATATATCAACTAATTTTAATTTTTCTATTGAAATATGGTTTTTTTTTTAATCCTAATATGAAATTGTTTAGAGATTTGTTTTGTGAAAAATACAACTCTCACAATACCCAAATAATATTTCTCCTTATGAAAACTAGTCAGAAAATTGTAATTATAAAACTTTGAAAATATACTGTCCTTTTAACGTCTGACTATTACTTAGCCGACGTGTTTATGATTTATTATCGTCATGCATTGAAAATTTTGCTTAAAAAAACAAAGAATTAAATAAAGTTTATTGAAAAAAAATTATCGAGTTCAATAATTGGTCGGTCCGTTGGATGATTTGATGTTTGAATATTCTGGTAAGAAAATGTGAAAAGAATTGTTTAATTTAGTTGAAAAACTAGTTTGAGAAAAAGAAAAAGAAAAATTAAAATTGAAAATTAAACTCTGGTTTGAAAGCTCTATAGACTTGCAGTTACAGGCTTCAGGCGGTTTCCCATCTTCGATTATTAGCCACCATCTGGCCGCCTTCATCTTGTCTTAAATGAAAAATATCTTAGAAAATATCTTAAGGATACAATTTTATATCAAGTTTTTAGAATTTAATTAAATTATATTATGTTTTATTTAAGCATAAATATGTTTTGTCAGGTCAATTTATATCTCAAGCAAAACTCAATAATTAAATTAGATATGAAATAATCAAAAAATTTAAATAAAAAATATGATAATTGAGACGGAAAATAAAAATAAAAAGGGCTTAACGTTAAAATACAACAATAAATCTTTCATTAAACTCTGATATCGTAGAGATTATATAATTGGTTTTCTCAGTATACGACAAAAAGTAATAGGCTTGGTTGAGACGCGATTTAAAAAATTATATTTTATCATATTCTTCAAAATTCTCTAAAAATTATTCTTTTATCTATTTTAATTATTATCATATTTTATTCTATCGTGTGGATCTCATCATTTTTTATATTATCCTATCTTATTTTATTATTTTACACACCGAAATCCTATCACTTTTTATATCTTACACATTTATACAATACCATATTTTATATTATATTATTAATATTCACACCACTTTTTATATAAAAAATTATTTTTATATTATTTTATTATTAAATCTCAATATTTTTAGTATCTTTTACATAAAATTAATTTTTAATCTTGTAAATTTCATTAATTTTTATCAAAAAATTTAAAATTTTGTTTAAAAACTTATCCAGTTCAAATCATTAAATTTTATTTAAATGGCGCCTCAAACAAGCGAATATGTCGTAATTGTAATGCTCATCAATCCTCCAATAAAGAGGAAGAATACGGATGTGGCTCTTATCTCGTAATTAATGTAGTCAAAAACTTTCGATGGGACTTGCCTTATGAGGCTTAATTGTTCTCTCCTTTCAACGACATGTCGTTTTCTCTTTAAAGAAATCGCTGTGGCAACTTGTTTTTTTTTTTGACTGGACTGCTGTGGCAACTTGTAGTATAGTTTTTTTTATTTATTTTAACTAACTTGTAGTATAGTTCAAATACTTATAGATGAAAATATTGGTATTTTTTATTTATTTTAAAAGTAGCGATATCGATATGATATATTATATTTTTTTTTACAAAACATTCTCGCAAAAAATATCAATATCAGGAAAGCATAACTATAATCTTACATAATATCATAAAACTTTCCGCCATATATCATGGATATTTTCGTAAATATCGAAAATAATTTAAAAACATTAATGAATTAATTTTTAAAAATTTTATGTATCTTTTTTGAACTTTTGTTAAATTTTTAAATAACATAATACTATATTACAATTTACTTTATTACAAATTTATAATTTATTTTTAATATAATAAAAATACATAATCATAGTCATAACTTATAGCTAGAAGCATAGTAATAAAGGCAATAAGGGGGCATGTTCCTAGGTCCAAAACAAGAATAAATCTAGATAATAATATTGACAATAATGATGCGAAAGATGATAATAACAATGATGTTAATAGCAATGATGATAATAGTGACAGCAACGATGAAGATGGTGTTAGTGGTGGTGGTGACGACGATGGAAGAAATACTATTGATTTAGGTTTATCATTAAGTCCCTTTATAGGTGAAACCACATTCGCTCATTGCACACAAGATGAGGACCATGGGTGTAGAGGCGCTAGTCCAAGTATAAGGGCTATTAGGAAAGATTTTAGAAGGAGAAATAAAGAAGCAGAATCAATAAAGTCACCATATAGTCAATATAATATTTCAATCAGTTTTGGATCCATGAGTATAGGTATGGACTATATTTACTCATTTAATGAGGTAAATTATTTTCATTATCCTTGTGTATATGGTTTTGAATCTAGTGATGATCACTCTAGAAGTTTTGGACTCTTCGATTTTCCATATTCTCGATTTTCACATGAAGTTTGTGATTTACAAAATATTAGATCAAGCAATTGGGCGAATACACAATTTTCAATTCATAAACAAACAGTAGGAATAAATCAACAAATTTATATATGTCATGTTCGAGATTATGTTGAAAATTATTCGAGCGCTATATCATAGTACCAATATTGTTTAAACCTATATGATATCCTTTGAACCTCATAGATCTTAATTTTGGTATTGATATTTTATATATTGTATTATATCATATAAAATATTAAGTTTTAATATAAAGTAGTTTATGTTGACATTTTTCTGTATGTATTATATTCATTTTACATGTTATATAGTTAATTTTTTTTATATAATTAAAAGATAAAAGTGTCGAAAAATATAGCATTCCTTAATTTAAAATTTCTTGAAGTTTAATTAAAAATTAATATTTTCTAAGTTAAATTTTTCATACTTTCCATAAATTTTACAGTAATATCCATCGATATTGATATTTTTGTAAAATTGAAGTATTGATATTTCCATCAATATTGTTCTTTTAATCCTTGCAAATGCCAATCTTTTTTGTCATCTTAAATTTTTTTTTCTTTTCTTATTTAAAAATAATAAATCAAATTTATTATTCCATCGCGATAAACTTTCAAGACTTTTTTCCTTTTTTTTTTTTTTCCTCAATAAAATGAAGACTCGTTCCTTCACTTTTGATAAAGTTTTCCTCAATAATGTTGAGGGAGGAGGCAAGAGGAATAATAAGCTATTCTTAAGGAGAAAGAGAAGGCTCCGATTCTGTTGCGCCACATGTGCGTTTCAAGATATGAGACAAAATTCCATTATTCTAGGATCTTGTAATAGCGATTACAAGGATTTGTCTGCTTACATATCAAAGATCAATTGATGATCAATTGAAACGGGGAGTTTTGGAACAGCTTAAAATTTGAGATATCGCATCTTAGCACAACTTATAATTTGAGATATTGCATCTCAAATTGACCAAGTGTTAAGAGGCTCCTTGAGGAGCTATATGATTCAGTAAGGAACCAGACGTAAGGAATAGCTCATTGCTAGCATATTGGATGGACTTGAAGAAGTACTAAATTTGGAAGCCGAAAAAAAGGACGAGAGCAGAGTAGAACACGATGCTCGCACCCGAAGGAACTCAGCTTGGTAGGTATGCTGGCCAAGGTGAACAACTTGGCAGGCTAGCCTTGCTTGATCCTTAGCTCGGAAACATGTAGAGCCTAGCTTGGCATTGGGGTGGACTAGGAAGCTCGGCATGCAAGGTAGATAGGTCAGCTAGCAGGGGTAGCTAAGCTCAGCAAGGCCTTGGGCAGGTTGGACAACACGGCTCATCAGGGGTTTTGGCACCTCGGCCAGGTGCTCGCTCGCACGAACACGATGTGAGCCTAGCTTGGCCCGTCTCATGCACTCCTCAGCACACCTCACACGTACCTCGGCCTTGCTCCTCAGTAGGTCAGCCTAATCGGCCTTGGCCGTGTTGGCCTAGTATTCGATTGAACCCAGTTAAACCCTCGTGATATTAACCTTATATTTTTAGCTCTTACGAGCATCGTATTCTGACATGGATGACGTTGCTGTCACCGTATTATTCATGAACTACTCCGAGAGGTATCACACCTCAATCTCCACTAAGTTTGACAGGATGGATCAAGACTCACTTTAATCTGGCGTGAGGATGGGCGATGACATTTACCTGGATGCTATTGCGGTCAGAACTTTAGGATGCCAACCTGGCAAGGGTAACTGCTAGCTTAGCACAAATACGATCTATGCGTTAGTCATTTTGGAATGATCTGGATGCCATGTCAGCCGTGACAAAAACCCCATAACAATATCAACACCTAATATTTTATTTTATATAAATTTTATTATGATACTTTGAAGAGTAGTTTGGACACTTCAAAAGACGTATTTACTTTTAAAAGGAAAATTTAATTTTGATACCCTCTAGTTTGACGAAAAAACAGAAAGAACTTCTGGTTTTCAAAAATATCAAAATAGTTCTATTTATTTTATAAATTTTTTACTCTGATCCCCTGAGATTACCAATTTTTTTAAAAAATCCTAAGATACCCTTCCTATTTTAATAAAAATATTTTATAAATTAAAATTTTAAAATAAACCTAAATACATTTAATAAAAAAAATCCATCCAACTTCTCCATTCAAACCCCACGCCCACCCGCAGTTATGGAGCCAGAAATCCAGGCTGGTAGGGGCTTAAATTAGAAATTTTTTTCTTTGGGGGCTAATTTTTAATTTTCTAAGGATCTATGTGAAAAAAAAATTATAAATATATATAAAATTTTAAAAGAAAACAAAGTAATTGAAACAAACGAAACGCAATTAACTTACTTGGTATGCCATAGTTTGTAGTGTGGTTCTGGAAGTGGATGGCCGGTAACCTGCTCTGAAACCAGCTGTGGCGCCCCG
>WUAT03229541.1:5631-18523 GCA_010015005.3 Ulmus americana | reverse complement strand
TTGGAGAATGAACCTTGAGTGAAGTCTAAAGCTTTGTGTTTTTAATTATTATTTTTATCCTTTTAAATTCATTCAATCAATTTTGTTTCTTATATTTCAAGATTTTCACTTATTTGTTATTAAGTTCTTTTATCTTTTGTAAGCTTTCCTCGTGGGATCGACACCTCAACTATACACAATAATCGCGTATTAGTTTGAGCATAATCACACCTTTAAGTCAAAACATTCCCAAAACAACTCGTGTAAATATGTACCAAAATATGTAACATGTGCAAACAAGTTCTAAATATGTACCTGTACAACCAATAACTTTTGCAGGTTCATTAATAAAAGGTTTGATGTCCAAAAGCTATACAAAAGATGTTCACCTACTATAAGTTGTGTGTTCAAACATCGGTGAACCTAATACAAGCTTTGAACTATAGAATATTACAAAATGGTTCGCACCTAACATCAAATTAGCATCACTAGACCAAAGACTTGTGTAAATATGTTCTAAAATATGTAACTTGTGCAAAAAAGTTCTAAACATATCTAACAACAAGGCATTCAAGCATTCATGTATAAACAAACTAAAAACTAGCACCAAGGTCCCCAAAAAAAAAAAAATGGTATTCAAGGCTGTGATCCCTTAGGCTGTGAGGATTCACCTCTTCCACCTCTGCCCTCTTTTCCACCTTTGCCACCTCTTCCTCAACGTCCAACTGAAAAAAGTAACATTTTTTGAGCATTTCTTGGTTGCAGAATCAGTATCTTAGTTGACACAAAAATAAATATAAGCATACTTACTCTTTCCCTCAATTCTTGCATTGTTTTTATCCTCAATATAGCTTCATGATCAACTCGTCTGCCACCTTTCCCTTTGGCCTTCTTAATAGCTTCCCCTTGGCCTTTTTGACAGCTTCCCCTTTACAAGATCTAAAATTATAGCCAAATTGACCACATCTTGAGCATTTATTGGTTGTAGATTGGACTGTTTTGAGGCATGGTTCACCTAGTTCACGTCTCCTATGGACAGTTGGTCTCCCTGGAAATCTCTTAACTTCTTGTGGTTGGAGTAATTCCTCATCAGGAAAGGATGGCCAATTGTTCTGAGAAGGTATTGGATGAATCATTTCCACGAACGTCCTTCTCCATGTTTTATCTTGAAGAAAGGATGCACATAATTTTCCACTTTAGCCCTAATGAAGTTTATACACACCATTGCATGTACAAAAGGTATACCTGTTAGTTCTCATGCCCCATAAGTGTAGCTCCACTCCTCCAATTTAACTTGTTCAAGAATTAAAGCAAACTTAAGACTATATAGTCACTGAACCAGTAAAAATTTATGTTGAAAATTAAAGTGTATTACCTGAACTGTTTTGTCTTTGTAGACCACGTCAAACTTGTATTCCCAACAATGTCTTACTTCAGCATATCTACCATGCTCGAAAAGCTTCCACCTTAAACTGTACCATTGGTGTCAACTCTTTGGTCCATCTATTTACTGTTGTTTTCTAAAATAACCCAACTCTATCAGCTTTGCTCTTATCCCATCAAGCATCAATATTGGTGCCTTGAACCTTAACTCACATTTATCTTTCTTACAATCCAAGTAGTAGTAAGAATTCTATTTCGCTTTAAAGCTTGGCATGTGTGCTTGTCATTCAAGGTTTTTATCATGAAAACCGTGCCATTTACTGATTTGGAAGCATGAACACTCCAATTACAATTCGGAGTAGCACACTTGGCTGTAAACTTGCTAGATTCAGGCTTGATTTTCCTAAGTTTAAACCCATTTTTAACTGCATATTCTGCCAACACATTGTTGAATTGTCTGTTATCTTTAAAGATTTGGTATGGAAATAGTTGAACCCTGCATCTACCATTCAACCAATGTGGAGCTCTTGACCCTATCAAAATCTTCCCTAAACCGTCCTTTTGCATTCTTCATGTTATCCGCTTCATCACTGGACTGTTCAAATGCAGACCCACATCCATCACTCTTTTCTTCCTCTACAAAGCAGTCAAAAGACTCTAAAGATTTGCTGCTTGTTCTTCTCTAATTCCATGGGGGATCATAAGAGTCTGTTGGTGATTCTACTCAGCTTTAGACCTAGTAGGTAGCATATGAACCCTCTTGGTTTTACGCTTGTGATCTTCAAAATTGCCTTTCTCCTTTACATTGCCTTTCCCCTTTACATTCTGATCTTCAACATCTTTCAAAAGTTCTGCTTGAAAAGCTGCCATATCACTTGCAATCAAAACCTCAAACTCCAATTTCCCTTCATAAGTCTCAACTCTAGAAACATGTGCCAATTTTTCATCCACTTGACTCTATTCCAATTCAAATGTATCCTTCAGCCACTCATCCACATCTACTAAGACAGGATCACTGACAATTTCTTTGTTTTTTGGCTCACATTCTACATTTCCCTTAGGTGCTGTTGGACCTAAAAGAAGTTTCATAGCAACGATACGCTCTCTGTTTTGTACTTGTTTAGGTGGACCATCTTCCACTTCTCCAATTACACCACTTCGTTGACCATCTTCCACTCCTCCAATTAAAACACTAGGTGGATCATCTTCCCTTTCTTCAATTACAACACTTGAACTCTTAGTTTTTCTATTCAAACCTAGTGATGGCGACATGTTCTGTACCTCCTCTATATCCACTTGCAAGTGGATGAATCCATTTTCAAGATCATTGGCATCAAACAATTCCATTAAGCTTTTATCATCAACCACGTTGACGATTACTCCTGTACTTGCTATCCCAGTCATAATAAGCTTCACTTGCCTACAACCATACTCTGTTCCAGCAATTTCATCAGTAATAGCACTATTAAGCTCCGTAAAATTAGACATGTCTGATTTCATCTTCCATTGTAGTGCCCCTACCACATCACACAAAACTAAAATATCACGAATTGGCATGCTTGTAGTATATGCAGAACAAATCCAATATCTTTATTATTATGTTGTTGTTACTTTATTGAAATATACACCAATAAAATCTATAAAAAAAAAACCATTCACATAAGTGATTAACCCTACAAAAATGCATCCTTTTGAACACATAAATATCCCAGGGTTTACCCATGAAAGTTTCAATATTTTCTAGTTCAAATGTTTTAAGATAAAACCAGAAAATATTGTATCATTGAGGATTACTGCTCCAAAAAGTTAACTTCATAACCCAAAAACACATAAAATAAAATAAACCCCACATTGTTCTGCATACATCAACACCAAAAATCGCTCCTGATGAACATCTAATAGTAAAAATAATAAAATAAACCGTCGAAAAAGTATAAGAATGCTTACCGTGGATATTCTTCAAATGTTCCTTGCCAAAACCCACAAAACCATTCCGAGAAAAACCCTCAAATGAGTCCTTTCAACCCACAAATTTTGAAGACTAACACAAACCAAGCAAGTACTATGTTTTTCAAACACAACGGACGTAATTTTTCTGCAAAAAATGTCAAGAAATGTTGTTTGTTTGCAAAGAAAGTAAGGGAAAATGGAAGAAAAATAAGGGAATGAAGGTGAAACAACTGGGTTTGATATTTTGTTTGTCCCGTGTCGTGTCAGCTTCCACAAAATTATAAAATGTCATTGTATGTTTAAGTGAAATGAGTGTTTGGGTACAAGGTTTTTTTTTATAAAAAAAAATAGATCAATCTTCAAATTAAGGGCACTTTTGTCCTTTCCCATGCCCCAAGGTATTATTAATGAGTTCTCAAATAACTCTGGCTTCTTACAATTATTTACGATATGACAAGGTTATTTGAGTATTTTTCTTAAAACCAAAGTGAGAAAAATGTTAATATCCCTAAATTTTTTTCTTGAATTATTGCTTTGTTTCTGTTTATGGGCTATATTTATTTGATTATTATAGGATCATTAAAATTTTGGGTTGAAAAAAAAAGTTAGTTATTTTTTTAAAAAAGGCTTTGGGCGGCAATTTTTATTAAATTAACAAAAAGAAGAAAAAAAATTAGGTAGTGGTTTTATGGCAAAATCGATGCCTAAATTAAAAACAATTGACGACATTTTTCACAAAAAAACTATCGCCTGAAATGCTCTACAAAGGCGGTTTGTAATCGTCGCATAAATTGAAACCATATTACAACATCAATCTAGATAGCAGTTTTTGAACTGCCGTGATAGTGAATAGACGACGATCTCAGACTGCTACCTAAAGTCATTTTTGGCATAGTGATAAAACATCTCAAAGCATATAAAGCAACAATTTCCAAGTCATATTAAAAAATGCTAAATAGTTTCAATATAGATAAAATTAGTTACGAAAATCATTCTTAAACCTAAATAATATTTAACTTCTTTTAAAAGTCACACAAAATAGCAATAAAGTTCTTATCATTGATATATAAATTAACCCAAAAACAAAAATAAAAATAAAAAACACAAAACTAACCTAAAAAACAACAACCTAATAATTTTAAAAATTTTAAAAAGTTTTTCAAATCGTCTTGAATTTTTTTAAAAAAATTCAACTAAACTAAGCAAACAAAACCCTAAAAACAAATCAAACTTAATTTTTTTTTTTTTACTAAACCTAAAGCAAATCAAATGACCCAGAAGATATTCTCCAACCCCTACCCTAAAATTTACATTGTCCCCAATGTACAATAGATACAAAATTAAAAAGTTTAAAAGATAAAGAAAAAAAAAAAAAAGAAGAAAAAAACCTCCCCCATTAACTGAAGTGCAAGACGAGCAATATTCCATAATAGTTCCACCTCTTGTTTTGAAATTCTAGTTTCTAACATAGAAAAAAAAAAAGAAAAAAGAAAAGAAAAGAGAACTACGGTGTACTAAAAATAGCATCATACTTAGTTTGATTAAATATACTACAATAAAGTACAAAAGAGAAAAATAGAGCGCTAAAATAGTGTCATAATACAGTCATCCACATGCCTAGCTATGACAAAAGTTCAACAAACTATCAACCACTTTTTTTGGAATAGAACGTCTTATAATTTGGTTGGGGCAGTATTTATATAAATAAGGATCATCCCAAAAGAAATTATTTACCTCAACCACAGACTTACGATTATCTTGGGCACTCCAAGTAGATAGAAATTAACCAGAAACCAAGTGATTGATAATATGGGCATACCATGGTATTTGAGTGACGGTGAATAGGTGTTCATCAGGAAATTTATCTTGAATTGGTCTGCCATTGGGGTCATCAATGATCTCCAAGTGAGATAGGTGATGTTCCACTACGTTTTCCATTCCCTTCCTGTCCTTGATGGTCAAGTTAAATTCATGTAAAAGTAAAACCCACTGTATCAAATGAGCCTCAGCATCCTTCTTTCAGAGAAATAATTTAAGGGCTGAAAGGTCCGTAAAAATGGTGATAGGTGAACTAATCAAATAAGCACGAAATTTCTCTAAGGCAAACACTACAATTAATAATTCTTTTTTCAATTGTTAAATAATTCACTTGAATAGTATTCAAAGTCCTACTAGCATAGTAAACAACAAAGGGTTTCCACTCCCTTCTTTGACCTAAGATAGCTCCTAAGGCTTAGTTGTTAGCATCATACTTAATCTCAAAGGGTAGGTTCCAATCTACTGATTGCATTATAGGAACGGTGGTGAGTTTAGAAACAAGTGTTTTGAAGGCATCTTCACACTCTTTAGTCCAAATGAATTCAACTTCTTTCACTAAGAGATTACACAAAAGTCTAGAGATAGGGGAAATATTTTTGAATATACCTCCTATAAAGCCCGGCATACCCTAGAAAGATCTAACATCTTTAACAATCTTAGCGGTAGGTAATTTAGAAATTAATTCAATATTTGACTTATCTACTTCTATCCCTTTTTCGAAAACTATATACCCCAGCACTATTCCAGAAGGTACCATAAAATGACATTTTTTCCATTTAAGTACAAGCCCCTTTCTTGACACCTGTCTAAAGCAACCTTCAAATTAGATAAACATGATTCAAAAGCAGTGCCAAGCATAGTTAAATCATCTATAAAAACTTCCATGTATTTTTCAACCATGTCACTAAAAATACTCATCTTGCATCTTGGAAAAGTAGCCGGAGCATTGCATAAACCAAAGTGTGTTCTATGAAAGGCATAGGTTCCAAAAGGACAAGTAAAGGTGGTCTTATCTTGATCCTCTATGGAATCTCTATGTGGTAGTACCCCGAGTACCATCTAAACAACAATGGATTGCCCTGCCAAATGTTCTAACATTTGGTCTATAAATGGGAATAGGAAGTGGTCTTTTCGGGTTGCGGAGTTGAGTTTCCTATAATTAACATGCACATACGCCACCCGGTTACTACCCTAGTTTGTACTAGTATCCCCTCCTCATTTGCTACCATAGTTACACTGACCTTAGGAACTACTTGAGTTGGACTAACCCACTTACTATCGAATATTGAATAGATTATGCTCGCATATATTAGTTTTAAAACCTCTTTCGTAACTACTTCTTTCATAGTGGGATTGAGTTTTCCTCAGAGGTCTCTACAAGGGTTAGCTCTTTCTTCTAGATGGATCCTATGGGAACAAATTAGTGGGCTAATACCTTTTACATCGGCTAGTGTCCAAACTAGTTCAGATTTGTAGCGAATGGACTTAAAAATCGCCACTTAAAACCTTTTCCATATACATGAAAATAGTGTGTAATTTTTTTTTAAATGTACTCATCTATCGTCTATGATATTAACTTGTAAACCATTTTCATAAATATGATTAAGATTCCCATGAGAAATATTTTACTTAGTTTCCTTTTTTATTAAAACTTGATCGTGATTTGAAATCCATTTAAAAGATGGTTTTCAAGATAGGGATGAAATCTTACTTGAGTTAAATAAGTCATTGACAAGCTACTGTCATTGCCAAGTTTATATTTACATAGTATATATAAGAAGGGTGCTCAAAACACAAAATATTTTCACAAATGCAAGCAGAATACTAAATTGTGCAACAAGTTTTCCCATACCAAACTACCAAACTAAGCTCGCCCAATCCATCTGATAATCCATCATAGGATTACTAAGAGGGTAACTTAACCTTGTTACCTACAATACGAACGTAAGTCATGAGTTATCGTTCCGTAAGTTCAATCATATCTCACAAAACAATGCAGTTAAGTTATTCACGCATATAATCACACATAGATAATGCTCATCAAGAAAATTCTTTTGATGCAGACTCTGCATTTCAAATCATTGAATCTTGTTTAACAACCTCATTTTTAACTTTAAAACATCATCTTGAAATTCATTTTCCTTTATTGGGCCCCATCCTGTGTACATACCCTTACAAAACTTCCATGTGAAGCCAGGTATGCCACAATTTGAATAAAACATTCCCATCTTGTATAGTACCCTTATAGAACTTACTTGTAAAGCCGGGTATGACATAGTTTGATTAAAAAATTCTCTTTGAAAAAATTAATTATGTCTCTTTTATGGACTAACTTTTAAAAATAGTACGTGTTATTACTTTGGGAACGAGTCATTGATCATGTTCAAATAAATTACAGAACATTCAACTTATCTTTAAAGAGAGGTGCATCATGTTCAAACAATCACATATCATATCATTCAACATCTCTATATCAAACATAGCATACTTATCTCTATCATGATCGTCATCCATTCAAACATTCATAGAACATATCTTGTCATATGTTCAACATTCACATAGCACAACTCAAAAATCATACACACTGCACATTTTAATTTTAAAAAATGGATTTGTTCCATGTTGTAAGTGAGGTTTATACTTACAGTTTTGCCATGTTCCAATCCATAATCTCACCCCATCAGTTACGTCTTTGGTTCATTCAACCTTAATTAGTCTTCAACTAACTTAACAGTATCTAACGGGTAATTAATTAACCCTAATTATGCTTTCAACCATACTTAGTGAACTTATTCGTATTTGAAGAGTAATTATATTACCCTAATCTCTTTCTTAAATGTGCTTAGACAATGTTAATCTCTCTGTTAACTCTTATTTAATTAAGATTATCTTTGTTAATTTTTTATTAACTCTAATCATCTCTTAAACCTCAATTAAGTAGGTTAATTATCATATCTTAATTAATTAATTAAAATCCTAATTTTGCTAATTAATTTAGATTGGGATTTACTAATTAATCTTTCGAAACCACTTAATCTCATTTACTTATAAATTACACTTAAATTAATTATTAATAATTCTAAATTAAAACTGAAGTCCATTTGTCATTAATTTATCATCACAAATCATTAAAATCAAATACTTGATTTCCAAAACCATGGCTTAAAATATACGAATATTTACACCCCGGTACCCTGTAGTTTGCGTTAATTGCAAAAAGTACCTCTATTTTTCAGTAATTACATAGCGATACCTAATAATTTGTATTTAAAACAAGTTGATACCTTGATTCAGTAAAACGATGTCATTTCAATTAAAAAATTTTAAAAAATGATAAAATTACCCTTGTTATTTTGAAAAAAATACAAAAAAAACTACAAAAAAAAAACATTTAAAACAAAAAATAAAAGAATAAATAAGTTAAAAATTATAAACCAGTTCCCTTATCTAATACCCCATTTCTGTCATCTCTCTGCAACACCCGCCACCGAGAAATCGTTGGATCTGCGCCGACCCACCTTTCTACCACTGACCACTACCGGATATGTGCCGACCCACCTTATTACCACCTCTCACCAACACAACCAGACCAAACCCATCTCCCCTATTACTCGAAGCCCATTCATGATGCTGGGTTTGTCGCTGCAACAAACTGGATGACGTCCCACCATCACCTTCTCTCATCTTTTCTCTTTGACCAACAAAACCCTAAACCCTTATCCATGTTCATCCCCATCATCTTTTGCTTCTTAAACAGAATCCCAAGAAGAGAATCCCAAAACTTAAATCAAGAAAACGTGAATCGACTAATTTCCAGTAGTCATACTAATCAACCCATTTACCCAAGGCATAATAATGATCAAGGGATTTTCGGGCTTGGATTCTCTGCTTCACCATCCCTTGTGTTCTAATTAGTGAAGATGATCAAGAGGATTTTGGGGTTGGTGGGTTGGCTAAAAAAACTAGGATTTTCGTTTGGGTTTAGCAATAGAGATTACGCTTCATTGGAGCTAATGTTCTTGAGGTAACTTTGATTAATCTTCAATTTAACTATTAATTTTGAAAATAAGTATGAAATTTTGGGTAAAATTGTTAGCTCGTGGTTGGGTGCTAGGACTTCTTTGCTTGGATTGGTTGTTACAAAATTGGGTGCAAATGTTACTCTATCTGACGATACCAATAAATTAGAGGTAAAATTGTGTTTCATCTTGTGATTTAGATTATCTTCTTAATTACCGAGTGTAAAATTCCAGTGTAATTTGAAGGTTCAAAGATAGGAATTATGTACTAGAAATTGTTGATATTTTGAAATGGAAAAGAAGTTTTATCATAGATCATTTTGTGTGATGTTGATGATAGAGCATTAGGATTTACCAATGCATTTCATGTGTGTGATGTTGTTTGACATTCTATCAATTGTTTGATATTTTGGATTTCCGGGTATGACATATTGGAGAAGATGGGTTGCAGGGAAAGGGGACAAACGGCTGATGGGGGGTGTTGATTGAAGGTGGTTGGTCGACGGTGGAGGTTGATGTAGGAGTGAGATTAATTTTTTTTTTGGTTTATTTTATTTTTAATTAAGTTTAAATTATATATTTTAAAATAAAAATATCTAAATAAATTTTTAGAAGGGGTATTTTGGACATTGCACATGCTTCATGGTACCAAATTGTTGTAAATAGAAACCATAAGGTATCCCTACGTGATTATTGAAAAATGAGGATACTTTTTGTAATTAACGCAAACCACAAGGTATCAGAGTGTAAATATCCCGAATTATATATGTATTTATATTTTGATCAATCTAAGAAAATTTGCTAATAAATATCTTCAAAAACTTGTTAGTGGATTATATCTTTTCCATCAAGTCAAAAATCACTTCAAAAATTAGCCCTCAACTTTTGAAAATCACATTTTGATCTCAGTTTTGCCAAAACTTTACAAAGTCGCCCTTTTTACTTTTTTGAAGACCTTAAACATCATATTACCTTGTTTATCTCACAATTTCATTTATTAGAAATTCGTACCAACCCTTCATTTTCACAAAATTCTCTTTTGACCCCAAAAAAACATAATTCTTTTAAATTACATCCATAGATTAAATCCATTCTTTAAAATCTTTCTGCCAATTTTTTCCAAACAAATTCTTAAACCTTCAGAACACAATATACTCACATTTTCATTCTTAAGACTCATCAATTTAATTAAAACTCTAACATGCAACATTTTCCCCAATTTTCTAGTGTTCTTCAAATTTGCCCAAATCTGAGCAGTTAGCCTTCTCAATTAATATCTTTCAAATTACTTCGAATTTGTTCACGCCATTTTAGGATCATATTTTACACTTGCTAAGGTTTCCAAAAAGAATTCATAAGCTAAATTTGGATTTCATCTGGTCCCTCCAACACAGCACACAAAAACAGAGTACAAAAATGTTTTCTACTAATTATCACTTTGCATTTTCATATCTATTCTTTCTAAAAGATCTATTAACCATAAAATAGATAAAAAGATGAAAATAGTAAACATAAAAAAAAACATCCATGCATGTTTATAACCCTCAAACATCTAAAAAGAAATTCATGCGATTTCTTACACAAATCGAATTCAAGAAACACAAGCTTGAACTTGTGTTGTTCCTTCTTCCAAGCCCTAAAATCAGTTCTTCTTCTCCTATAAATCTACAAGGTGTATCATAACTTGTAAATTAAAATCTTGAAAATTTTATTTCACAAAAGAAACCTATAGCTCCCTCAAGAAACTAAGAATTCGAAACCAAAGAGGACAATTCTTACCTTTCGAATAACTTGTTGGACAACTAACTTGCACAGCCCACATATCTTACTCTATACAACTACAAACGAGGCAATTGTTGAGCCTAAATCTTGGAGAATTTCATGTGCTACAATTTTTCTATTTTAATATTTCCCTAATTCACACTCTAAGAGGGTGAAGTTATGGCATGAAGGCTTGGGGTCAGAAGGACAACACCTAGCTCAACCTCTTTCTTCCTTTATCTCTCTCTCTTCTTCAATTTTGTGATGAAATGAATTAACCCCAGTAGCTTTCCCTTATATAGTAGCCCTAACTCTAGTTTAGTTAACTTGATTTGAGTTTAACACAATTTCCTTATTTTCCTCCACTAACACATAATATATATTAATTATTCTTTAGTGGGAAGATACTACAATTCTATTAATTAAATTAATGGATTTTTCCACATTTCTTGTCCATATTATGCATAAAGTCAACCCCATGTTCTTAACTTGACATGTGGTCTCCCACTACTAAATACTGTAATTTCCAATAAAGTTTTCCAACTAAATTGTATTAGTTTTGGTCTCTTAAAAGGCTTGTCAAAATTTTTGTCGACCCGTAATATTTATTATCGAACACTGATTCTAAAAATCCTGATTTTACACTACAATACTTCCTCCGGATAATACTACTTTCGGAAGCCATCTCTGTCATTTGGATAGACATTTTTTGAAGCATTTGTATTTTTGATGCATCCTTCGGAAGCTTGAACCTGACAAAGTCATGTTCTTTTGAAGCATTTCTAGACATCATTAATCCTTGTATACATTCCTTCGTATACGGCTTCCATCCTCCGCTCGTATTATTTCTCTAGAAATTTCACTTCAGAAATCTTCTTCGGAGAATCACTTCCTTCGAGATTGTGGGTCGGACTAGGTCCTACCTTGTCAAGTATTTCTGGACAAAGCTTTTCCTTCATAAACATTATTCGCCTGTTCCCTTCCTTTAGAGTTTACTTCTATCCTCTTGCCTACCTTTTTCTTCAGGGATCTGGTTTGAATGGAACAATTTCCTTCGGACAATCACCCCTTCAAACTCGTTCTTCTATTCAGACCGAATCTTCTTTTCAGTCTTGCTTATCTGGACGGAAAATTTCCTTCAGTCTTTACTTCCTTATTCGAAGCTCATGTCTAGATGGAATTCTTTTTTGACCAACTTCATTTGGTCTCACTCTATTCTTGAAACCGAAGCCTTTCCTTCAGGGTTTACTTCTCTAACCCATACCAAAGCTCTCAACTTCTCTAGTTAGACTCATCATGACACCTTCATCTGGTAAGTCCCTTACTTTCTTCGATTAGAGTTATCTGGAAGTCCTATATCCAGTAAGTTTCTAACTTCATTCCTTTATTAATCCTTTTGTTATTTTATTGGAATTTCCTTTGTTTGATCCAAATTAAAATAAGAAAACCCTTGTACTTGATTGGAAAATATTCTAGAAATTTCATTTATTATTAACATAAAAGAAATTAAAATTTCTAGAATTTTTTCGGGTTTCACAAGATTGTGTACTCTTAACAAGTTTAACAATTGTTCACTTTGAAAATCACTAAGTTTGGAAGAAATAATAACTGAAAAGGTATCACCTGACCCTAAGAATGCACACTTGAGTCCTTTGGGTACAAGAGCTAAGTTGACCATCGACATCTCCTCGTTAGTTGGTTTATGCAAACCCCTCTCTTGGGGCAGCTCCTCAAAGTGCAACCGACACAACCCCATCCTATTTTCCTACAACTTATCAAAAACATCAAAACCATTAATGGCATAGGGATATATTCTAAAGAGTCTGAGGTATCTTTAATGTGCACATCCCCTGGAATGAGTGCATTGCTCATGTAAGTGTGGAAACACTCATCTTTTTCACGTGGTTGCCTTGCAACACGGAAAATGTTGACTTCAACAATCATATTCCCGAATGACAATGTCATTAGACCATTCCTACAAT
>WUAT03229431.1:0-11383 GCA_010015005.3 Ulmus americana | reverse complement strand
TGTGTGTCTTGTGTTGGTGTGGGGGGGACAGGAAGGAGGGGGGGGGGGGGGGGGGGGGGGGGGGGAGTTGTTGAAGGTGAGAAATTCATTTATGAAGAACCAATAATTATACGACATGTGGCAGAAAAAATAGCAAGAATAATAAACCATAAAATAGAATAAAAGAATATTATAAAATATGAGAGATAAATATCAGGAAGCTGGGAAGTGGATGCTAGGTTAGGTCCAATGCGGGAAAGTGGATGCTAGATCAGGTACAATACGGGGAAGTGAATGCCAAGTCAAGTAAGATGTGGGGAAGTGGCCAAAAGAGACAAAGGATTCACTGGCACGCTTGGCCCCGTGCTAACACATTTGCCTTCATTGAGCCACGACACCCACTACACCTGTCATGTCTCCAACTTCTGCAAAAGCTGATTTTGACAATGATGACTCATAACAACCTATTTGTATTATTCTTTGTATAAGAAAAGTCCAATATATAAGGATAATTTCCTTTCTCTCACACCCAACAAGAAAACACTACAACAACACAAGAGAAAATATACAATACAAAAAGCAAATAGTATCTCTTCCTTCTTTCTAAGATTTTCCACTTCCCAAAGCCTTGGGAAGTGGGTAAACCATAGGGGAACATCATTTGTATTCACCAAAAGTAGGCTAATACCAAGAACTAGTGGACGTAGGCCATCTTTTTTTGGCCCAAACCATTATAGATCGAATTTCCATTCTTATTTTTTCTTGCTTTATTCCATTTATTCTATTTTGGGAGAGCTTTTATTTGATTTATACAAGTTGGGGCAAAATTTGCACTAACAATAATATATAAGTGTATTTTGGAATTTACACATGCCTCATGTTCAGGTACCAAAATGTAATAAAATGAAACTATAGGGAGATTAATTATAATTACTGAAAAATAAAGGCACTAAAATTTAAACCACCGGATACTAGAGTGAAAAAAATCTATTTTATCAATAAGTATTGGGTTTTTAACCTTTTAGTTTTTTTATTTAAGCAGAAAAAAACATTAAATACTAATTTACCATTTAATTTTCAGCTATTGAACCTAAATCTACTGGTCAATTACTGATACACACGCATACAAAATAAAAATAAATAAATGAATAACTCATATATATATAGGTGTTGTTTGGTCTGCGATTTTGTAATATCCTAAATAGAATATTCTAAACATGATTTTAGTTTGATTCAGTATTTTGAACAGAGTATTCTAAACATGATTTTTGTTTGATACAACATTCTAAACATAGTATTCTAAATAGAATTTTTGTTTGGTACAATATTTTAAACAGAGTATTTAGAATATCAAACCAAACCCCACCATAATTTACGATTAAAATAACATTTTAAAATTCTTCAATATAATAAAGTCTCAATTTTATACAAAACCCTAAAACTTTTTTAGAATACCAAACCAAATAACACACCATAATTTACGATTAGCATAAAATTTTAAAAATTTTCAATACAATAAAGTCTCAATTTTATACAAAACCCAAAATCTTTTTTTAATACTAAATCAAACAACACATATATTACTTTAATTAAAAATATGTAGATTATGATGTATTTGTGTGGTGTGTTTAGAGAAACTTATATTATTAAATTTAATGATTTTTTTCTAATATAATTTTTATTAAAAATATTTAAATAATAGTATAATTCATTAAAAAAAAGTTGTAAGATGAGCAAACATAAGAGATAATAGTATAATTCATTAAAAAAAAGTTGTAAGGTGAGCAAAAATAAAAGTGGCAATAGAGGCAGAGAGTGGGCTCTAGAATTGTGAGAATTTTTTAGGTTTTAAAAGGAGGAGGGAGATTGTCGCTGCCAACCAGGACGCGACCAAGACACTTCAATGTCGTCGATGTCGTCTTGACTCGGGGGATCGCATGTTCTTAGGGGTTGCAGAGGGGTACAATGAGGTGGGAAGTAGAGCTTGCGAGAGAGGAGTGGAATGCCAAATCTTTTGGGCTTGCCGGATCTATGGTTGCCAGAAAGGGTGGAGCCAATGCATGATTTTTTGCCAGAACTAGGGTAACCAGGAAGAAAGGAAAGGGCTTGGATCTGGCAAGGTATGGTAGGTGGAGATCTCTAGATATTTGGGTTTTTTCTAGAGGAGTCAAGTTGGGTGGGAGATTATTTCCGATGTGTTCTAGCTGTTGGATGGTTCTTAGCACCTGATGGTTTATGCGGGCAAAGGTGGCTAAATTGGATGGAATTTCTGCAACCTTTTGTTTTTCTTATTTGTGTTTTGTGTTTATTGTTATGGATTTAGTGTGTGATTTGTGTGTTTTTGTAATAATTCCACTTTGTATGGTCGTAAGTTTTCTACTTTGATCTTTATCCATGGTAGTAGATTTTTCATATAAATATAGGTCTATCATGATAGTATTACATTCAAAGGAAAGCATGATCCAGAAAATTCAAAATCTCCACAATCGCTTGCAGCAATGCCGAACCAAATTGTTTCAATTGGTGATCTTGGACAAAATTTCTGATTTTACGTAATTAATTTCAATATCAACAACCACAACTTGTATTACTAAGGGTTTATAGTTGTATTTGCATACCCCTGTATACTTAGATGTTTTTTTTTTAATGGAAAATTTAAATTTTCGGTCAATAAAGAGCACCAATAGAGGCACTTGTAATCCAAACTTATTTATTCCTAATCTTTCTAACCACATGTTTATCCAAAAAAAAAAAAAAACCTTTTTCATTATAGGAAAAATTAACGATGACATTTGTACTAGGGTAGATAAGAAACAAAATATTCTTAGATTATTTTACCAATTGTTAAGAAGTTATAAGAAGAAAATCCAGGAAAGAAGAAAATTTTATTTACTTAATTATGTATCACACAAGACTTATTCAAGCTACAGCCTCAAATTAAAGAAGACCTATCTAAAAAGCACACTCGAAATGCCAATCTTTTATCACAAAAGAAAACTTTGACAATACAATTACATAAAAAAAGCAATATAATCTACTACTATAACGACTAGATGATTACAAAGTTTATATATATATATAGTAACTCGTGTGTCCATTAATTTTTCACGACGAAATACAATCATGAATATTCATAGCTTCCTTGAGATCGTTCTTTGATAATTCCTTTTAACTTATCAGAAATGATGAGCTCTGGTGGGGGTAACAACAATGCCGGCGAATCTCCGGCCGGGGTGCTTCCGCCGCTGTCGATGATTGGCTGGCCTTTGATCATGTCAATCTGTCCATCTTCATTCATCACAACCAAATTGCAGGGTATCCTTTTGGAGTAAAACTCCATGTTCTTTTGGTGCCTGCCATCACAATATCTCATAATTGTTCTAATGCTTTTAAAAAGAACTAGTTTTATATATGTTTGTGTGTGGGATATTATCATTTAATTCATGTAGTTTATTTCATTTTATTTTTCATAGAAAACTCTTGATTTTTTGTAATTTTAAGAGTTTTAGCAAAATTCTTCTTTTCGAAAAATTTTGTTCAAAATCTCCCCATCAATTCACTTTTAATTTTATATATTTTTTTAATAGATTGTGTCTTAAATACCAATAAAAAATTAATGAAATTAAGAGAAGCAATAATTTTACCAAATCTTTTATTGATATCATGAACATATTTTTGATGCAAACAAAAAATAATAAATTGTTTTAACAAATTAAGCTGCACACTCACCTCACAATAATATGCATGACTTCTTGTCTCCCATGCAAGTTTCAAATAAATGAAAAAGTGTAATAAGTGAGCATAGTATTTTCACTATGATAAATTGTGCTTAAAGTTTTATTATAAAAGGGTCTTCTCGGTTTTATTATTTTATACTTCAAAAATTTATAAAAAATTTATCTCCATATCTTTGCTATTTCCTATCTAGTTTTATGTATCTGTAGACGTTATATTCCCTTGATTAATAATATTACAAATCACTATATTTCATATAATTAGGCTAATAGAATTATCAAGTAACAAATAAATTTTATCAAAATAATACTAATATTAATGTAATAAATCTACCTGTCAAACACAACCCATGTTGGATGAAGGCTTGTGATTTGCTCAACGACCAACAATCTTGATGGGTAACCCATTACAACTTTCTTTCGGAGCGTAACCTACAAAATTATTACATGCAAAACACACACACACAAACGTTAACATATAAAACTTTACCTTAAATTATATAAATGTAGAAGAACATATATTTGATACCCCATAGCTTTGGCAAAGCTCAATAACAGCTTTGAGCTTTAGATACTTTAAATCACATTTCCATTCACAACTTCTCTCTCCAGCAAGTCCAAATTCTTCTGGTATCACAGACCAAACATCTAGCTGTGTCTTAAAAGCCACTGCAAATAAAACCATCCAACAATATATCAAATTTAAATCATCTTAAAACCACATCAGAAACACATAAAAATAAACCAATTCTAGGAGCTCACAGGGTATGTTTAGCCAAGGCATAACACCAAGAAGAGTGACAGTACAACCCGCGGCCGTGATCAAATTCTCGAGAGTCCATTCAAGTGCCTTGGTTGTGAACTCTCTCATCCCGTCCATAACAATCACAATATGTTTAGGAGAGTTCGCCAGTGCCTCGTTTATTCTAAAATCACCAGCCAGTGGCCTCTTTCTCTGCAGAAAAGGCCTTGGAACTTTGAGATGGTTTTTGGCTGATCTTTTTCTAAAGAAGTAAACCATTTTTACTATGCTACTTAGATTGAAAAAACTACTCTGCTTTTCCGAAATTTTTCGCCACAGAAAAAGGGATTGGAGGCAGAGGAAAAGGGATATAATTTTTCTTCAATGGTTCTTAAATAGATATGATTGACTTGTCTTCATGGTAATTTCAAAATTAGAGCTTTGATAACACCTACGATAACATTGTAAAAGATTTGACAAAAACAATGTTTTTTCTTGACAAAGTTTCAAGGAGTCCCAGCGGGAAAAATTATGCTCATCTTTAGAAGTCATCTAAAACTATTTATATATAGTTCAATCAATCCTAAGCAAAGCAAGGAAGAAAGTTTACAACTTCAAAGTCATGAATCACTAAGATGACTATAAAATAAGTTACTAAAATCAACCAAGTTGCTTAGTTGTGCTTTTGAGACAACTACTTCTACTTGCAGCACAAGTAAAAGTGAAAAGCTAGATTTGAAAAGCCATTTTGTGTGCAAAGTAGTTTTCGGAACTCCAAAGACAATCAAAACTAGCCCTCTTATAAAAGCTATGAACCGATTCTTAAACATCTGAACTTTACATTTATAAACTGCCTAGTATATAAATCAACGTTGAATAAACAAACAGAGCTCTATTAGGACAGAAGAAACTACAAATTGAACTCTCTAAAGCTCTACACTGGCCAAAAAGCAAATGCCATTTTCATCAAAAAACCTCGAAAAATGTCAGCGTAACACAGCTGCTACGGGGCGGACAACAGAAGCATGGTTGGATTTACGTCGATTATTAGTTGTTTCGGCCTCTTTACATGGTGATCCCATTCTTTTCTTCTTGTTCGGAAGACTTTTGCTAGGTGGCCCCATCATAGCATCAATAAGTTTACTTCTCCTTGAACTAGGCGCACTCTTTGTAAGATATCTAACAGCTTCTTTCTTCTCAGAATCTTCCGGAGCTTTGTTCACTACTTTTTTTCGACTAGAACGGTCCTCGGATTTCAAATGGTTGACAGGAATTCGATAACTTGGCCCTAACAAATTGAAGCATACATTGTTAAGTTAGCTTGTTTAAGCAATTCAAAATGTTGTTAGGGAAAATCACAACTTGATACCCTATAGATTGCAACTTTCTCAACAATGATCTTGTGGAATAACCCTCTCGAGATTTGATTTAATTATGAGTTGCTACCTTCGCCAAACTTTTATTGACCAATTTGGGAGATTTTCTATCAAAAACAAGTGTGCATGGATATATATATATACACATCCATTTTTTATTTGGTTTTTTCTATAGGTACTTTTATAATAGTCAAAAAAATTCCCCCATCAACAGAAGTTTGAACCATCGAGTCCCTTTTGTTTTTCTATTATTCCTAATAACCAGACTTCACTGTTGAAAATTTTCAAAAACCTGTGAGCATCAAATAGAAATTTTACCTATAAGAAAAATGAGATTATCAGAAAGGCATTCATTTACCTGGAGTCTCAAAGGACAACATATCTGGACTTGGAGATCGGGGTGGTGTGAGAGGGTGAAAAATATTTTCTTCAACAACTTCATTGGCTGTCTGAGTGGAATTATTTTCACCAAGAGATGTGGTAGTATTTGTATTTAGAGAAGGACCATCTCTAGCAATATTTGGAACAACCATCTCATCCTTTGATCTAGAGACATTTAACCCAAACATCTCATCCTTTGGTCGTTCAGGAAGTTCGGCAGTAGGATCTTTAGTGTGGTTAACCTTCTCATTTCTTGCACAACAAGAAAACCACGAAGAAGATTCAGTATAAATATCATTGAACTCATTGGCCTCAAAGTTGCCAATATCTGTTGCACTAGATGGATCATGAGCATGCCCAACATTGTCTAGAACCGACTGAGGTGATGTACTCGAGATGTTTGGATCAGAGAACCGCTTTTGTGCTTTCATTAAACTCAAGAACCAAGGCGTACCACGCCTTGCATAAAAAAGGATGTAGGCATCCTGTTTTAGAACATATTCTTCTTCAACTCTGGTGACCTACAAACACCAATCCATTTATTAGTCAAAGTAAAGGAAAGTTTATTTTGCTCAAATTAAAAATGGTAATGTTGTATTTGTATGTCTTGCTACAGTAAGGAACCAGAATCAAAATGAGTTTAATACTATAAAAAAAAAAAACTAAAAGTAAGGGAATTACACTTCAATTATGTCATATATATTTTGAACTAATTTCTCCTAACTTAATTATATGACTACACTTATTATAGAAAGCTACACATGAAAATAGGATGATTAATATGAGATAAAAAAGAGACCTGAAAAATAAAAACTTACTGTAAAAGTCGAAAGTGACCAACACAAATGTTTAAAACATATATAAATATTAAAAACCCAAAATAACTTTAGACAAGCCAGATCATACCAAAAACAGAACAGATCATGATCAGAAAATATTACCTTTGAATCATCCAACCTATGCCATGTATCTGGAGAGGATCGAATGAAGCTGAAGTAGTGCCCATAAATAGGTGTACTACCAACATGGACAACAACTGCATATAGATCATATTTCAACTCCACCTATTTCAAAAGGTGGGGAAAGGAATGTAAGAAAGAATAAAAACAATAGAACATGCTTACTTTAATAGTAAACTTTAACTATAGAATCTATAAGACATTTCAAATTATGTCTTGCTTTGAAACATTTCTATTCAACTAAAAGCCATCATAACCTTGATGAAAAAGGGTCTTTATATATCTTCATAAATCTCCAAACCAATGGCTTAGATTTATAGTTCTCAACTCATCATATTTGAATTGTCATGATATAGTAACATCCAATACTAATATTATCACAAGTGAACTGATGAAAAGCAAAGAAAGCAACTTACATTATGGCCACTAGTACTAGTGTAGGACTGCAAGTCCAACTCCAAAGGAAAATCCACATGGTTTTCAATCTTCTCAACATAAGACCCATCATTCTTAAATCTTTTTAAATGGAATGCAGCAACAGAAGGGGCCTGGTCCAGCATAAGCTGCTTCACCACTGCAACTTCTTCTTTACAGTTCTCACACGTAAACTTAGTTTCTGAATCTTCAATCTTTTCCACCTTGGTAAAAGATTCTAAAGCACTTTGAAGGCTTTCAACATTTTTAATCTCCAAACTCAAATCAATCAGAGGCTCAAAAGTATCAGAACGATGATCACAATTGCAACATTGAAGCTGTTGAAAAATCAGTAGGAAATTTTAGCATGAACTAATCGATAATTATTAAATTAAACATCTCATCATATTCATAATCAAATAAATGTTATATGAAACGAATTATCATACCTTGCTTATGAGACGACCCCCAAAAACCCTTTTCACAAGGTTCTCATCTTGATCGCTCACACTTTTGTTCATCTTTGAATCCAAACAGCACCTCTCAAGTTTATCTAGGAAGCACTGGAGAAATTCATGGGCATCTTCCTGCTGGTACCTCTGGAAAGAAGATGAGATATCTAATTGTTTGGAGGTTAAAGAATCAACATGGCATGTATTTCTAAACAAAAATGTACAAAATTTCTATGCATTTTTTGTAACTAAAACAACAAAACTACACTGAATAGGTCTTCATACTAAAGTTACTAATGACAAACTCCAAACATTAATTACAGCCAATAACTGCTTATAAATAATTCAGAGGCAAAAAGGATACAGCTCAAATTGTCAACAAACTTCAATGGTGAAATAATTCCTCCTGAATATGCTAATGAAAGTTCAATGTGATTACGAAGAGCACAAAGAACACAAAAGTCATGGAAACCACCTGAAAATTTCAAATTCAAACATTAAAGAATATCTCAAATTTCAAAATTCAAAGAGATTTTTTTTTTTTGTCACGACTAGAAAACATGAAAGAAAACGAAAATATCAGAATACTACTAGTTAATCATACGTTCACAGGGTATGTCATGATTGCAAGAGAAAAGACCCTCCACAAGCAGAACAGTGTGCATTAAGCATTGCAGAATTGCATTGAGAAAGCAAGAGTTGCCTAGATTCCGAAGTCCAGCACCCTGCAAAAAAATATAGAACATGAAGGTAAAATTGAAACAAAATTGAACCATACAACATGAAGATACGCCAACAACCCAAACGAAACAAAATGGAACAATATAACATGAAGATACACCAACCCAAACCAAACGAAATTGAAGCATATAACATGAAGATACGCCAACAATCCAAACGAAAAAAAAAATTTTGAACTGAAAACGAAATCACATACCACCATGGAAGGCTTGACTTCTCGAATTGAAAAGGACAAGTCTTCATCATTCCAAGATGATGAAAAATTCTGAAGCGGCTCATTATTGTTACCCGAAGCTTCACTGGGAGGAGGGATAATTTCCCATGATTCGTCACCTAGGGCTTTCAGAGGTGAAGATGGTGAAGACCCATGTGAAGCATTTGTTGAAGTACCCAAAGATTGTTTATACATGGCTTCTTCCTTCGAATTTAACAAATACCCAGCTTCACAATCTTGTAGAGTAACCGAAACAGAAGAATCAATCGGAGGAAACCCAGTTGGATCTAATGACTGAGGATCCCATGAACGATCAATTAGGGTTTCCGGAGGAAAAATTGGGGAAGACCCATCTGGTGCAGACGCTGGAAGATTCAAAGATTGGTCATCCATGGCTTCTTTCTCTGAATTTAGCAACGACCCATCAACACAATCTGGAAGAACAACTGAAGCAATCTTGGAATCAGAGTGAGAAAACGAAGAAGACCCATCATGGGTTTCTTCAAGAAGAGGGATTACAGATGGAATCGACAAAGATTTCTCAAGGGGAATCTGGAGAACAACCGAATCGGAAGGGAAAGGGTCGGTTTCTTGGGGTTCTTCGAGATGGGTCTCCATGGAAAACTCGAGAGGGAGGAAAGGGTTGGAGGAGAAGGGGAATTGGAGATGAAGAATGGTGAGATTGGTTTCAGATTTTGAAAAAAAATGGTTGGAATTTGATAATTTTTGGTGGAAGAAAAGAGGGGGGAAGATGAAAATGGGCGCGCTTGATTTTTGGAGGGTTTGAAAAAGGAGGGAAAGATAAATTTCGCTTTCTTTTTGTCTTTCCCCTCCAAAGTTTTCGAGAAGAGAGGAGATGGGAAAATATTGCTTTAAAATTAATTATTAAAAAAAAAAAAAAAAAGTCTTCCCCTTCCAATATTCTCTAGTTTGCAGCAATATTAAAAAGTATTATACTCTCAAACAGTATCTTCGAAATTGATTAGATTCAGTATTTTGTAATATTTAAAATAGTGATTTTGTTTAATTCAGCACATTTAAAGCAAAATTAATTTTTGGTTCAAAGTATTTTGTAAAAAATGATAAGATTCATATAATTTAATAATAATATAATAGAAAGAAATAATATTTTATTAAAAAAATAATAGAAAGATATAATATTTTATTAAAAAAATAGTAGAGAAGTAATATTTTATTAAAAAAAAAGTAGAGAAAACTAATATTTTATTTAAAAAATGATTAAAGTAATAGTTTATTAAAAAGTAATAAGACAGTAGAGAGTGGTAATATATAAGGGGATAGAAAAAGATAATATTTTATTAAAAATATGGAAGAAAAAATAATATTTATTAAAAAAGTGATGAAGATGTATTTTGAGAGTTTTTAAAATAGTGTAAAGTAGGGCAACTAAACGGCCACTTTATTCGAAAACAACAATAGACTGTTTTAAGTTTGCAACCAAACACACGCATATATAAGTTGTAGGAAGCTTGATAGTACACAAATTTAAAAAGACAACTTTAGGAGTTAGTTGAGTAGCCACAACATCAAAGGAGGCCTCTCATGCATTCTTGGCAAAAATCAAACATAAGCTAGATCTTAGCTCGGAAAAGTCAGGAACTTTTAGTTTCTGCACAGACAAATAAATGATAGATTAATTGGCGGTGATGCCCCCTGATCTTTACACGAACTTACGGTTTTGCCCCCCTTTTTTTTTTCGTCATTAAACCCCCCGTTGTTTCGATTCGCTTGCAATGTTGATGGAACCTCAGACGACACCAATTTCCCTTCTTTTTTTAGCAAAACGTGCGATGCATGTGGTTTTGGTAGAGGGACAATTTGCGCATTTCACCATCAGTGAAACCCAAAAGTCCATGTGGGTAAAATTTTGGGTCAGGGTTTTGGATGGTAAAGCGTTTCACGGCGAGTGAGATTTTGCGGGAAAATTGTTGTTGTGTAAGGGTGAAATCGAGGGGATTTTTTTGGGTGAAATTTTCTAGGGTTTTTCCGTTGTTTAATCGACAAATCTTGTTCGATTCCAGTGCAGATGAAGGACTGAAATATGGTTTGGGTGATTCTAGGGTTTGTCGCTAATTTATGTGTTTTTTCGGCTTCGATTCGTGGAGTGTTTCAATATGTAGACTTTGAATCTTGTTGGGTTTGTTGGGGATATTGTTGTTGCAAGTTTTGTGGACATTTGGAGCGAAGGAGATCTGTGTTTTGGAGAAAAGGGGGCTCGTGTTTTCTTGGAAAGAATATGGTGGTTCTTTAAGAAGGGGATCCCCCAAACTATGGTAAGTTTTGGTTTTTAACACGTTCCCTATTTATAAATTTGAATAATTTTGTTGGGTTTGAGATTGAAAGGTATCCAATGTATTTAAAATAAGTTTG
>WUAT03229321.1:0-11384 GCA_010015005.3 Ulmus americana | reverse complement strand
ATTTAAATGATAATTTTTGTTTTAAGGGACTAAATAATAAATTTAGAACAAAAATTATAAAAATAGTCTTAACTCCCTTAAGAGCATTAAAAATATATTTTTACCAAATTGTACTTAAATTAAAAAGCTTTCATGCGATTTAAGTCATAATGACAAAATTATATTTTCAAGGGATTAAAATGTAATATTTTAATGTTTCATGTTAAATGTTGTAAAGTCAATTTTTAAGCGAATAGAAAATCCTCAATGAAAATTTGGTTTTCAAAGGGTTACAAATAAAAAATATTTTAAAACAGAGTTATTTAAGTAACAGTCCTATAGTTGTCAAATAACGATTCTATGGTCGTTAATTGTATTGTTTGATAAATCATTCCGGAAAATGGTGACTAATACAAATAGTGTATGCTCAGGGCTAGGGTTGCGTTCTATAGGAAATGATCTGGATAGGAAGTATAGCAAAGAGGTAAGTACAGATCTCACCTACAACATGGAAAAAAAGGAGTTTTTAGAAAAATCAATCATGTGCAATATGTTTAACGTGTACTTACTGTGATGCTATATGATTAAGTGTTGTATTGATGATTGATGTGCTATGCTGTGAATCCTGCTTTGGCTGAACTATAATGTTGAAATGTTTGCTTAGTATATGCACTGTAATTTGTCATCATACACTTGAATATGCCAATATACATGCATCATTGTTAGACTGCTCTTTACAAAACCTGATATAAGTCTAATACAAAGTAATGCATAATTGGAAGACTTGATAAATAAAATAGGAGGTATATAAGGACTTGACAGTTAAAAGATAATAATGGACTAGACAGTCTAGGATGGTTATAAAAGGGATTTGACGGTCCAATAGAAAATTAATTTACCAAGTGTTGTACCCACATTCCTCTGTTTGATGGCAGTTATGGTCTTAGACTAGCCCTATACCTCCTTACTCGACAGTATCTTACTTGACGGTAATCAAATGTGATGGGTGCTAGACTTGTGTTGGATCTAGGTAGTTCCCCCGGTACACTCTAGTACCTGCATGGCAGGTACGCATACTGTGGGCCCAAACTAATAATAAATAATTGGATTAGATAAAAACTATGATTTAAAGTCATCTAATTAAATACCAGATTGCATAATAGACCTCATGATGCATCCATTGATATTATATCTGTATATTTGATTGCAATCATAATTATCTACTTGAATATTATTTTGTGTGCATATTGAATACATTGCACAGTTTTGTGAGATTATATCTATACTTGCTGGGCTTTGACTCACGACTCACGTTCGTGTTGTGGGTATAATAGCAAGTACATATTGTGTGCTTGATGAGATGTCAGGATTGTGACCAGGCTTTTGGAATGTGAAAATGGGATCAACTACCGCACAAAACTTTTCCGCATAACTATGCCAAGTCTTATGAAATCTGCCTCTTTTTATAAGTTATTACTTTCAGCATAAGCTTTGAAATTCATTTCTCAGGTACCAAGGTTTTGTATTATTATTTCTAGAGACAAATTTTATTCAGTATCATATGCTTATTAACCTTCTTTATTATTACAAGTATTATTTCCGCAAAATCACCATTAGTGTCATATGTTCCATAAAATGATTTTTGAACAAGAATAGTAACGTCTCGAATTTTAAAAGTTTATATTAGGGATCCATTGAGATTTTCAAATAGTTTTTTAAAATCTTTCTCAAAGTTAAACTCTATTTAGGTTTTCATCCAAAACAACTTTAAGTCGAAAGAGTTTACATTTAAAAAAAAAACAATTTACTCTGATTTTTCGTTTGCCCCAAACTAAGTTTACACATTTTAATGTCCCCAAGTTTCGGGTCATTACAGTTGGTATCAGAGCAGTTCCCTGCCATCCACTTCCAAAGCTTTATCGCCGATCCCTGACATCTCAAGTAAGTTAATTATTCACGTTAATTACTAATAGTAATACAAACTCAAATCCTCGTACAGGTAATAAGCTTTTCATGGCTCAAAACAAGGAGGAAGGTCATATTTTTTTATGAAGACAGCTTAGAAACCTTGATAGAGGATTTTAAGTTCGATTGTCATAGGATGAACAACGGCCACAATGGAACTCATCTTCTTCACACCTGATCTCGACCCAAGCTCGGGCCAGGATATCTTCCATTGTGGTGCAATTGAACTTAGTGAGTTCTTTGTAGAGCTCTTCGACAGGGAGGAGTCCCTTTCAAAAAGCTTTGATTACATTCTCCTAATTACATAATGGAATGGAAACCTTCTCATGGTTGAAACTTCTGATGGTAGTCACAAAGTGGCTCACCGTGACACTGCAGGACTCTCTAGAGGTCCCCCGAAAGTTTCTCTATCTTCTTGCTTCTAGCGAACTGCTCTACAAAGGTATCCATGAGCTGGGTGAAGGAGGCATTGGAGTTATTTGGTAGTTTAGTGTACCATTGTAAGGCTGGTCCCATCAGGCAGGACCCAAAGCTCTTGTACATGCAAGCTTCACGAAGTTCTCGTGGTATGGCTGCAATGATCATCCTTTGCTTGTAGGAAGTAATGTGATTGGTTGGATCCATTGTTCCATCATAGAGCTTCATATTAGGAAAGGAGAATTTCCTCAGCGTCTCCACGAGTGCAATGGAGTCAACGAATGGGGAGTTTGCATAGTTGTACTGTAGACTCTACTTGAGTGGGGTTGGAACCCCAGGGATCCGTTGGATCAAAGCTTCCATCTCAGCCAGCTTCTTCACCATTGCTTGTTCCATAGGATTGCTGGTGGAGGAGAGGAGGCCAACACTACTGGTGACTAGAGGCTTTGGTCCTCCTCTTGACACAGCATGTAGAGTCGAGTTGATGACACTAGTGAAAGGTGGGAGAGGTTGGTAAACTGGACCAACCATTGATTGGATCAGAGTATAGATCAGAGCCCAAAAATCGAAGGCAAGCACTAGTTTGAATTGTAGTAGCGAGGTTAACAGGATGAACAAATTCTTCGTAGTGTGGAAATTATGGATCCTAGCTGACTTTATTTGAGACATGGCAAGGTCGACCATAGAGATTGCAAGAGCGAACATAGAACTACTGGTAATGGTAGATTGCAAGGCAATCAGCTGAGTTGATGAGCTCCCAAGCTCTGGAGTCACAAGGGGTTGCATCAGAGGAACCTTGACCCAGAACTTGGAGTCATGAGGCTGCTGAGGTGTAGACTCAATAGCCAAGAGTCACTTGACGTTCTCATGGAGGGTCCAATTTTCGATGTGTAGAGTTGCGTTCTCATTCTCTAAAGTTATGAAACAGTTTGAGTTTAATTGGACCTGAGCGGTCAGGGCGGCTATCTAAGTCGTGAGGTCTTTGGTGGGCGGAGCATCTGCATTCTCTACTAAGGAGTAAGGTTAGTTGCAAAAGATGAATTTCTGAGGCCTCCACAGTGGGTGCCAAATTGTAGATGATAGAATTCTACAATTGAATTTCTTGTGCTTCAGGCTACTGGAAACTTGTTGGACTTGTTAGATAGAGAAATTGAATGTGATCTTGAAGTCCTTAACATCGGGGGGGTGTCAGCCAAAGGATCTCCGACGATCAAGTTAGTTAGCGAAAACGGGAATAAGATCCAAGAGAATATGAAAAGACATAATAGTATTACCGTGATCGAAAGATTTAGGCGCATTGGTACGCAAGCTGGAATATGGTGCTATGGTGGTGGTGTTTCCCAATGAGGGAATCGGAGAAGATGAATATCAGGAAATCATTGGTACCAACTCTAGAGATGGAGAAATTAGAGAGCTTTCAGAGGAGAATATGCATGCCAAATATTAGATTCAATATCTGAATATCCAAAAGAACATCCCCCTTTAAGGGGGTTTCACCTGGTATTTATAGGAAAGGGGGCATTAATGAGGGCTTTTTATGAGGTAATGTGAAGGGTCATCAATTACACTCATTTAATGTGATCAATCATTGACTCTACTTGATGTAGAGTGAGGAGTTATGATGATGGCCATAATGAGGCATTATAGGTCATTATGTTGGCTATTAATATCGTGTAACAACCCATTCATTAGGAGTTAAAAGAGTGACCTGAAAGGCCATGAGGTACATGTTAGAGGTTAACTTGTCCCAGGGAACGACCCACTTGATAAGCTGATCGGGTTCATCAGCTGACCTGACCCGTAGGGTAACCCGACCCGTATAGTAACTCGGCCCGTGGGATGGGATGTATTGTGGAGGTCAACCCATGAACTGGACTGGCCCATAGAGTGGGCCATCTCAAATGATGGGCCTTCCGTGAGATGGGATTTAGCATGGTGCCAACCATGACTGGGCCATGTAGTAAAGCCAATGAGCCAAAGTACAGAACCCGAAGTAGGCCATGGCCTAGAGCCATTGTGAATAGGATGTGACATTGAACTCACGTGAGCGGGCCGTGACATTGAACCCAACCATAATATGATGTGGCATTGAGCCAATTGACCTTTTACCGGGTAAGAAGGTCAACACAGATTTTTGCCCATACAATAACTAGGGGAACCAACCCTAGCTTATGCATATGGCCAATATTCACAGACATAGACCTAAGTATGTGCGCGGAGCCAAATCCCTCCCTATTGCTTAAAAACTAAGCCATGCGACTCAAGGCAGCACCCGTCTGCTCAGATACCTAGCCATGTAAGTGCACAGATTTACCTAGTCCACTTGGATGGAAAGTCCAGACCCAGCCAGGTGGCCTAAGTGTGCACGAGCAGGGTGCCAAATACTCGGCCACGGGGTGGCAATTTGCACGGATGCTATATGCCAACTCGCATGGCCTCAAGTCACGCAGCTCTCCCAAGTGAAGTGCTTGTCTGTTCGGTCAGGCAGCCCTAGCCCATGTGCTAGCCTGGATATGTTAACAGGCCTTCGAGCCAATCCGAACCACTTGAACTATGCAACCACTCTGCTTATTCGTACGACCTAGCAACACCCCCACAAGTTAAAGTTGTAGCAAGCATCTTTCTGGTAGATGAGAAGCAATAAATGGTTACCTACCATGAGTGTTGTTTAGAGGATCATTATACCAAAAATTTTCACAGCAAGATATGTTCCATAAACAACTAGGAGCTAGTGGAGTAAGGATTCTATGAAGTACAACGAAGGGCTACATTTATATGAGAAACAATACGATAAGTAAAAGCTCGTAAGTAACAGTTTAGCTTAAATTACTAACAAAGATACTTATGTATCCATTAGTAGTAAATCTACGTGTTACTAGATAGTAAATAAATAAAAAATGAGCTAAGAAGCATAAAAAGTGGGACATGGACTGAATAAACATCAATACCTGTTTGGTAGTGACACTATATAACTGCTAGTTTGATGAAGCGTTTATAGAATTAACAAAAAGAAGAATGCTAATCTATCCAACCTGGAAATGATTAGACACAACATTGAGCAAAGAATTAGGCTCACTTAAGTCTAATACAGCAACCAAAGTCGTGCAATGGAGAAAAGAACCGTAAGTCAGACATTATGAAATGCCTTAACGTTTGTGGAGTGGTGCGACCTCAACATTAAAATATATCACATAATCAAAACCATAGCCCCTAGTTAACCGTCAAACTAGTGGTTTTGGTAGGATTCGACAGCGAGGATGACTTAGGAAAGATGGGAACATTAAGCAAGCATGGAGTAGATATGTAATGTTTGACCCGTTGATAGAAGAAACAATGTTTGTACGATGGAAAAGATGTCGAAGTTTGAAGAGCCTTAATCAACGATAGCATAATAACTTGGAGGAAAGGATACACTAGAAGTATACATTTACGCCTCCATATGGACAAGACAATGAGCAAGAATCAACGTTCGTTGCTCAAAAGTAATATCTCGATCAACCCATGTAGGGGATAGCCAAAGGCAGTCTCTGACTTGCAGGAACAATGAGATAAGCAAGATCCAAGTTATATTGTCGATGAATCACTTAGACAAGTTGTAAGAAGGAGAAGAGATCGACCTACAGTCCTGATGTAGTCAGCACAGGGTTTAGAAGTGTGAAATCTTAAAGTCGACTTTTCGTATAGGAAATGGACATTCAATATCCTGTTATATGGATGGATGGATGCCCAAACGTATTTGATGATCTAATAAAACAATTAATCAAGATTCATCTTGATCAAGTCTTTATCCATCTTCATCGATGATATACAGATATACTCGCCTATTCAGAGAGAATGCAAAGGTCACTGACATGTTCGCACTTTCAACATTAAAGGAACATAAGCATTATGCAAAGTTGTTTGAATATTAACCTGAAACTAGACAACATCAGGCTATAAAGTTGGGTTTATCCAACATCAGGATGTACACAAAGCCCTAAAGAGACTCAAAGCGGACAACTAATGTTTAACGTCAACCAACAAAGATAAAGTATGAAATATGTATCAAATAGCTCATCGCTACCTAGGTTTTACGGGAAAATTCTCATACCAAGTAGCCTAGGTTACAGCTATGATAAGAAGGAATGATGGGTATCACTAGACAAGGAGACCGATTCGGTATGCCTAAGGCTGGTTGAAGGAGGTTTCGGTGATTGATATGGAATTTTGAAGTAGTAAGCAGCTAATCGGTGTAAACCAACTACAAGGAAGCAAGGTTTCCTAGTTTGAAAAACGGTCATTACTAAGGGTTCAGGAAGATATTTATGAACCCAATGACACCGTTAACAGCTTAATTGGAAGGAGTTAAACTATTAAGAAAACAACGAGTGCACTAGCTTGTACTTGATGTTAAACAAAGAAGTTTAAGCATGAACATCCAACTCAAGGTCCAGGATTGATAATTGTGGTTCTTGTCATTGTAGAACTCATAGTCGGTTATATTATGACCATAGGAGTGGATGTAACAAGTATTCGTTGAAGAAGAGAAATGTGAAGCAACAAATGAAAGTTAGGATTGGTAAAGGATTACTGTTGCAGAATTCTTTTTCACCTAGTGGAAGCTAACCGAGTTGCCTAACTCTAAGTAGGAAAGATAGCAATTCTGATGTTTATTCTAGTATTACCAAAATCCCTACAAGAGTACCTCAAAGAAGTGAGCTAATATGTAAAAGTGTGAAACCAGTCCAAACTAGTAAAGCAGATCGTAATCCTTAAAGGAATAAAGGATACCTAAGAGCTAGTACTGACTAATAGAAAAGCTCGAGGAGTAAGTGATAAATACTAAATGGGAAGAATCTGAATTTCAAAAGACTACGAGTCATACCCAACCCCCATAATGAAAGTTGTGAGATCCAAAGAATCAGAAAATGAAGAAGCAAGTTGTGATAAGATGGTAGTCAGTTATTTCCACGAACAATGAAATGTTTCGATGTGGTATAGGTAATTTTGGACCGATAAAGTGAATCAGCACATTTTCTAACATGAGAAACATTTCACTTATTAGATCAATAAGCTAAATTACTGACGCATTGTACTGCTCGCTTACAGGAGATGCGTAAGTAATCATATTTAATCACAAACTTCGCGTTATGCAAAATTTTGCTTGGGTGCTTAACAAAATTTTGTGCCAAATTTTAGCAAATTCATAAGCCCTAGAATAAGTGGTTAGAATGAAGAAACCACTTCGAATTTGGAGAAAGAATAGCTTATCATAGCGAAAAATTGCAAAAGTAGGAAAAATTGCCTCTTACTAACTAAAATTAACTCCAATTAGTCATAACCAGGTAATTAAAAAGGTTAATCCTACAAAGTACTAAGGTGCAAAACTGTAAATTGTCGGTAAAGGATGGGCAGGACCGGCACAAGTTCTGGAAATTGAACCAAAATGTGAAAAATTTCTTACTGAAATAAGTAAGGAGATGCATGCAAGAATGGAAATGACGCATTTTGGTCGGAAGCAATAGATAGAATAAGGGTTTAGAATACATGGACACAGAAAAAGAGAATACTTTTCAGACAAAATCTAGTCTAGATAATTGTATTACAAGAAGAGATTGTGGAAATTTAGTTATGTCTTGCGAAAAACTAGAATTATAGCTAAATAGGAAGTCGTAAAGGTTGAACCTGTGGATAGTTTTCACAGCCCCAAACTGTGCTAAATTTTCAAGACAAATTTTTTTGTAAGGGGGGTAGGCTATAAAGCCCTAGAAAATTTACATCCTACGTTAACTATTACGTTGTAATTAAATAGGATTAAGGAAAAATTATATGGCAATGTCATGTTTAATTTATGATGATTTGAATTTGTAAAAATGGAATAAAGTAGTTACAAATTTAATTATTGTATTAATATCACAAATATTGGCATTCCATAAGGGTTAATGTGTAATTAAATAGAAATTTATGCAATGGAGATTACGCATTAAATAATCTTAATTTCAAGGTTTTAAAATGATTCAAGAAAGGTTTAAGGAATTTGAAAATGCAATGGAATAAATTAGGAGTTTAATTGGGATAAAATTAAAAAAAATAAAAAATAAAGGAGAAAACAAAGGGGCAAGGGTGGGGCTACTAGCTAGGACTGTCAGCAAGATGGCAAGGCCAGGCTCAGACTAGGCAAAGGCCAAGGCGTAGGAACACCGAACTGCATCCAGCCACACTCAGCGACACAGGCCCAAGACATGCTCATTCCGTCTGGACACCAACCAGGCTCACGTACAAAGGCCCCATTATGCTCGGATGCCAAGCCACACGCAGGTCAGGACCAAGTCATGCAGCAACCACATGACCTAGTCCACAGGGCCACATGGCATCCGCTCAAACACAGGCGTATTGTACAGTCACTCGGCCAAGGTCCCCAACCCATGCACATAAGTAGGCACATAAGGCACAGTCTAAACGTAAGGGCAATCATCCATTCAGACACACGGGGCACCCAACTCGCCTGCACACTCGCCCGGCTAGCCACTCAAACAAGCACACACTGCACTCGGTCATGCAAGGCCCCAGTCACTTGGCCAGTACTCACGCAGGGCACCTAGCTTGGCCATGTGGGATGGCCATTTTGCTTAGCCAAGCAAGTAGCCAGTTCGTGTGCCAGCCAGACGGGCCAACTTGCCTTCGAGCCAAATAGGTCCATATGGTTTTTTTTTTAATCCTTCCACCACCCAGTACGGTCACAGCACACCCCTAAGCCACCTTGTGTCTGACCAGATTGGATTTTGACCGAGCAAAATGACCCAGATTTGGCTTTGAGTACTCTATTGTCCCAGGCCAAGGTTAGCTCTGACCGAGCTGAACCATGAACCACATTTCGTAAGGACTAGGCCCTACCATGCAAGGCTAAACCCAAACTGATTGACATGAAATCTTGCATGCATGCAAGCCTTACTGGGTTAGGTGTCCAAGTTTGGAGATGGCTTTGGACAAGTGTAGCTCACTGGGATTACAATTCTTGCTTATGATATTAAGTGTCATTATTTGAAGTTGATGATAGTCCAAGTGTCAAGGGATGAAGTGCTTAGCTCTTGCATGTGTGCCAAAACATAGAGCACTATACAAAAGTAAAAAAGGATGAAGAGGGTAATTAAAGGAAATGGGTGCTGAAGGAAAACGTTTAGCAAGAGAAAATCACCACTTATCTCAACTCTCTTTCCTTTTTCCCTTCAGATGGTTGTAAAGAACACAACCAAGAATAATTTGTTCTTGTTTCTTGATATCAAATCATCACCATTTTTCTCTCCTTAGCTGTCAACCAAGATCAAGCAAAAACATCTCTTGCTACTGACCAAAATCAAAGCTGAAGTAAAGATGATTTCTTTGATGTTTCTAACACCAATTCCTTCATATTTGCAAGGTTAATCTAGAGCTTAGAAAGGTTAATGGTATTATTAAGCTCATTTAATTTTTGACTAGAAGTAGAGGGATTTTCTAATATGTTTTACTTTGGACATGCCTAGGATTGTTCTTGCTAAAGGAACTGATTTAAAGAGCCAAAACTCTTGCAGATCTCCACAAGATCCTTGGTGAGACTTGGTAGATGAATAGCTAGATAAGATGCAAATTTCATGTATTGATGTTGTAATTCAAAATGCATGAATTTGCATGCAGAGTTTTAAAAGTAAAAAGATTAGGTTTTCTATGTGCATGTTGTGTGTAGAAATCAGTTTTGTACCCAATTTTGCATGTGTTAATAGAGAGACCTATAGAACTCCAATTTTGGCTCACAATAACTTGTTGGAAATCTTAATATGTCTATTTTAACATATTAAAATTTGGGAAGAAAAAGATTGAGTGGATTTTGAGATATGGGGCCTTAAAGGCTGACTACTCACCATGAAATCGTTTTTTAGTTTAACTTTGAAAAATAAGGTGTTAAAATGTAAAATTTATGAATCTGGGTATTTTTCTTTACATGAAAATTCTTGGAAATTTAATTTGGGGTTTTAATTGAGAGAAAATGTATTCCAAGGAATTTTTAAAGTTCAAATTGTAGGTTTAACAAATTATTTAAAAAGATGGTGAAAAACTGGAAATTTGCTAAATGGTGATTCTAAGTCCCCTATTTCTTATTCCATTTACTTAGATAACGAATTAGATTTTAATTGATCTTTTTACAGAAGATACTTGAGGTAATGGGTGAATGTTAAAAGTAGTTTTAACAAAATTGGTTTTGAATTGGGGAAGAAACAATTTTCTAAATTTAGAAAAATTAATTGGAAAAGACTTAGATGTTTTAGGTGAAAGAGGTGTTCGAATATGGGACTTAGAGTTTGAATTTTAAATTAAAATTTTTATGGTAGATTCCTTAGGATCTTAAGAAATGTTTTAAAGTAATTTCATGAAATTCGGATTAAAATTGAAGAATGTATGAACAATTTAAGCAGCAAAGTTCATGTTGGACAGTTTTGAACTAAAAGAATGGTTTTGTGTTAAAATGTAATTTTAGTAATTAAAGAAGGGGTAAAATCATGAATTGGTGTTTTAAACAGATTTTCAAAGAGAAAAATTAATTATTTAAAAGGAACTTTTGGTTTTAAAGTTTTACAATCAAATTGTTTATAAATCAGAGTTAAAAAGGAATAGGCCCTGCATATATATTAGCAAGATATTAATCGCTAATCTTGTTTATAAGGTAAGTACCAATCACCTACAATATGGAACAAAACCCGTTTTCAAAAGTGTGTGCAGTGTACATATTGTGTTATGTGAAATATTGTGTTAATTATGATAAATGCATGAACATGTGAAATTGATAAGTGATAACATCTTAATGTGAATCTATACGTGATTGGATTGTTGTATGATAACCTAATATTGACATACAACAAAATAAATATTGTTGATTTGTGATTCCTTCACCTATTTGTTTTGATGATTTCTACAATTGATTGGAAAATATTTCATATTTTTACTCTATGTGAAAATTACTTTTACGGTTTCAAAAGTTACTATTTACTGTTTTACCTTTGATAAATATTCTT
>WUAT03229210.1:0-11384 GCA_010015005.3 Ulmus americana | reverse complement strand
GCCAAGTTAACTCAGAATTCCAAGCCAAAGGGGAAAAGATGGCGTCCTACTTAGAAAAGGTGAAAGAGGCGATAAACTAGTTTGACACGATGACCGTCATACAAGTCCCAAGGGCCAAAAATGCGAATGCTAATGCACTAGCTTGTCTTGCCACGGGCCTAGAAGAACGTTTACTAAAAATAGTTCCGATTGAGGTTCTAGAATCACCAAGTATAGACAAGCCAGAGCAAGTTGGATCCATCATAGCCCGTCCATGCTGGATGGACCCCATCATCTCCTTCCTCCATGATGAAACTCTCCTAGAAGACAAATTTGAAGCACACCATCTACAATACAGGTCGGCCCGCTACTTTCTTGACAAAGGCAAATTGTATAAGAAAGGCTTCTCGGCACCAAGTCTTTTTTACTTAAACGAAGATCAGGGAAAATACACTCTTGAAGAGGTACACACCGGCGTCTGCGGAAACCATTCAAGTGGAAAAGCTTTGGCACACATAATACTGAGGCAGGGATACTACTAGCCAACCATACAAGCTAACTCCCTAGACTTTGTTTGAAAATGTGACAAGTGCCAACGTTTTTCGACCATCCCACGCCAGCCTCTGGAAGATTTGACCACGGTCACCAGTCCTTGGCCATTTGCAAAATGGGAAATTGACCTCATCGGACCCCTTCCCACAGCTCGGGGACAGCTCAAGTACGCCATGGTCACCATAGATTACTACATGAAGTGGGTTGAGGTTGAAGCCTTAGCCAAAATAACAGAGCAGAATGTCACAGCTTTCATATGGAAAAACATCGTTTGAAGCTTCGGTGTTCCCTGCAAACTAGTGTCTGATCACAGAACACAATTTGAGAACGAAAAACTCCAAAGTGTCTGCGACCGGCTTGGAATCAAGAAAGTATTCTCATCCCCAGCTTACCCAAAAAGCAACGGCCAAGTTGAGGCCGTCAACAAAACAATCAAGCAGACTCTGAAGAAAACGTTAGAAAAATCAAAAGGAGCTTGGGTTGATGAACTCCCCCTCGTGTTGTGGTCTTACAGAACTAGTTTCCGAGCTACAACTGGTGCAACTCCCTTTTCCCTAGCTTACGGAGTTGAAGCTATCATCCCAGTTGAAATTGGTTTGCCAACATTTCATATTGACAACTTCGACAAAGAAAATAATGATGTCTTGCTAGCTATCGCCACTGATTTACTTGAAGAAATGAGAGAAATGTCACAAGTCCGAGCTGCCACCCTTCAACAGACCGTGGCTCGGTACTATAACAGTAAAGTCAAGTTTAGACGCTTTGCTAAGGGAGACTTAGTCCTGAGAAAAGTCTTCCTTAACACAAGGAAAAGGGAGTCGGTGTCCTGGGCCAAAATTGGGAAGGACCATACCACATCCACGCCATCATACGCCCAGGAACCTATGAATTAGAAACACTCGAAGGTCGTGTTCTCGGCAATCCATGGAATGCCGAACACCTGCGTCGTTGTTATCAGTAATTGTTTGTTTTTCCTTCATTTAATTTCCATTCCATGTATCCTCATATCGTGTGATCACGAATGTTATCAATAAAAGAATTATTGAGCACATCTTTATTTTTACTTAGTTAAATTTCCTTTGTAAATACATTGCTTGCGATAAGCCTACTCGACAATTCTTAACCAAGTCTTAGTAACTTCGAAAAGTTTCTAACACTTCGGGGGGTACGATACCTCATTACGCTTAACACGTCATACTCATATTATACTACAGTAAATTATAACTCAAAAAAAAAAAAACTAAGTGAAAATTCACTAAGTATCGATTATTCAATTTTACTTCAAGAATCATCATGGACGGACAATACACGTCCCCAACCATCGATGTGGATACTCAAAATCCAAACTTAGTTTTTCACAACTAAGCTATCATGTTACGGCTCGAGGACATCACTTAGTTGGAACACCCAACTTTCAAAGTGTGATCCCAGTCAGAAAACAGGCTATACTCGTCATGTGTTATAGTTTTGAAAAAATTTCATCTGCTCAATATCACTTTCGAGTTCACCATAGACGAAAACAATTTCCTAACTATGGGTTCAGACATGATGTCACGAAAAGGTTGTTAAGATTCCTTCGAAAAACAACCGAAATTCTAAGTTTAACTTAGAATTACTACTTATCATCTCTGAAGCACGAAGCTAAAACCGTAAACTCGATGTCAACTATGCCCAACACGAACTTGGGTGGCTCAGATAAATGACAAAGCTCGCCCAACAAGAGCTTGGCCAGGCACAAAGAGCTCGGCCATCAAGAGCTCAGCTCCCACAAGGCAGCTTGGTTAAATGCCTCAAATCGACGACGGTGCGATCAGAACTCACTTCATTTTTATTAGATGAAAACCTGATAATTTTTGAAGTAAGAAACAGTGCGGAAAAAATAAAATCATCCATTAAAATATCGAGCTTCAAATATCAATCAAAAGAATGCCAAGCAAGGCAAAATGGACTACAATATAGATAAGTGTCAAAGGAAAATGATCACGTAGGTTCCCAAAAATATGAACTAAAAGACATCAAGATAAAACTAAGTATAGCCTGCTATGACACTCCACGCCGCCGTGCTATGCCTGACCATCATCATCAGAGTCACTGTCAGAACTATCAGAGCCCTCATCATCATCACCATCCTCAAACCACTCATGATACAGTGCCACCTCGGGATGCCTCCTGAGGGTGTTCTCCTTGAACCAAAGTGCCCCAGCCATCTTATCCTTCCTGATGACCTCTCAAGCTTGGCACAATGCCTCTCTTCGGCCGTTTCTTCTCGAATTAGAAGGAGATGGTTGTTCTCAGCAAGCTGTTTGTTTCTCTCCCTCAAGTCATGGAGTTCGCTCTCTTGGGAAGAGATCGTTGAATCTTTCTCCTTTTCCAGAACCGCATACTGCGCCTTCAAATAAGATATAGTCTGGTTACGGCATCCCAACCGCTCACGAATCCCATCGAAGGCGGCCTTGGTAACATAGCTCAGAGTGAACATCTGAAAAAAGAAAAAAAAAACAAAGTGTTAAAAAAAATTTGTGAGACAAGACTTCGCATGATCAATCAATAAAAGAAGACTGCGATGAATGTTTACCTTAGACATGGACTCATAGAGATTATCGCACACGTTGGTGCTAGCTGTAAGGTTATCGAGATCATAACCCAAGCTACCAAGAGTCTGCCGCAGAGATGACGTCATAGAAGATAAGTGAAAGCCATCATGGTCCACAATAGTGCCAGGAGTGGGAGTGACAGGCATATGAGGATGAGGTGGCTCGACGCCATCATGATTGGCCACTGTAGAAATAGTCCCAGTAGCTACCGAAGGATCCTCAATCCCCCTAGTCCTCGCCGAACTCTCCCCGAGAGTCTTCTCTGAAAGCTAGACCTTGGAAGATTTCTTCTTCTTCCTCTTCTTCAATGCCTCATTAACTTTGCCACAGTCCAAGTCAAAGTCGATCGCCCTGGCACCTCTCTTCTTGCCCATACCTGAAAAGAAAGAAGAAAAAGTTAATAAAATTTCTAAGGAAGAAAAATCATGGAAGCTCACAAGTTATGCTCCACAAAAAGGAGCCTACCCTCATTCCTCGACCCGAAGTCAAGGCTATCTGTCTGCGTGGTGCTATCCCCCTCAACGGAACAAAGAGATACCGCCCCATCAATGACCAACTCATCACCAACTGATCCCCAACTCCATAATCGATCACTTCGGAAGTACCGTGCCTCAAAGAATTGGGGACCTTAGCCCCATCACAAAGGCAAGAGAAACATCAAAACTCCCCCGCAAACGAGTCGGCTCCAAATCAGCCTTGTAAAGGGCCAACTCCGAGGTCAAATTCGACCAAAACCTACACCACTCCAAAAAAGACATGGCCAAGGCGAGATTGGACTCCTGTTGAGGAGTTAGCTTCACATCAGGTCACTTAATCCTCCCCTGGAGGTGGTTGAATACTTTCTCCAAAGCATCCAACAAGTATACACCATTGGGTGACTGCCAGACGCAGTCGACCCAAAACCACTTCTTCCTCCAATGCTTGTTTGAAGACGCGGCGCCCACAATCAAGTCAATATTCTTCCTATGGCTCAGATAAAAACCCCGTAGTTCTTGTTTGCACAACCAATAGCCGATTGACTCTTTATAATGTAGATATATCTCAACTCAAAAATTAAAGGCTCACCCAAGCCAAGCTTGTGATAGAGAACAAACTAGACAGAAAGGAATCGGTAAGCATTGGGGTTCAACTGTATAGGTGCCACATGCAAAGAATGAAGAACCCTCCGAAAGAACGGATGAACCGAAAAGCAAAGGCCAGCATCAATGGCCTCAAGATAGATAGCAACCTCGCCACCGTGAACATGATGTGGTCTCTTATCTGTGGTCGGAGCTCTCAGCTTCACTGTATCGGGAATGTGGTACTTGGATCTCAACCCTGCCAGAATCTTATCAGTGATACAAGAAACATATTTATCAGAATTAGTGAAAGAATCCTCAAGAGGCCCAAAACTAACCTTCTTCTTCTTGGGAGATCCGGAAACCCCCTTTTGGGCAGACTTGAGGGCCTTTTTCGAAAAAATTTGATCTGGGACAATTCAGTTTGAGAGCGCAACCTGTTCCCGCACTTCTTGCCCCTTTGGTCCAATATGAATCACAAGTTTGGAAACCCTCGGACCCTCATTGCTTGGAATACCAAGCCTATCTCCTTAGCTTGTGCTACCCCCCTCTTAAGTCTCAAACGCCTCCTTAATCTCATCAACTCCGAATGTTGATTTGAGTCACGAGGGATGACATTTTCATAATTGGAAACAAGTCCGCCCCGTGTACCATCAGCACCGTCGACCCCAGCATCAAACTCACTTACCTCGGCCATGGACACGTCGGGAGACCCAGTTTGGCCCGCGTCTGAAATGGGTGAAACAGCCCCATCCCTGTCTCGGATCATGCCCAACATATCGCTTGGATGCGCACCCTGCATGCTATCCAAGCACCTGCCCAACTCGGCCTGCATCGCCTCGCCCAAGACCTCATCCTGCGCATCAAGACCTGCCTCATCGCGACGCCGACCTGGTCCAGCACGGGAACTCTCAGCAATGGCCCCCTGCCGAGGTTTGCCCAAGACTGCGCCTAGCGTACCTATGCCCGCTCCACCACACCAGCTTGATGCCTACATCCAAGCCATCCCGCCAATCCCAGCTTGGCCACCTGCACCGCCTGCATGGCCCAACTTGGCATGGGACCCCAACTAACCATGTGAGCTGCCCTCACCATGGATCCTTTGACTCTTAACCCAATCGGTTCCACCAAGACTCAAATCAGCCCTACTCCTACCAATTACCTCTATCATGTCATTAAGTTCATCTTCCCCAACTTCTTCCAAATTACCCCCACTTTGTAAAACCCTAGATTTATAATTTCTTATTGGAGGGGACACAATCATCTTCCCCTTACCTTTTCTTGAAAGAGAATCCACCAAAGTGGAGGAACTATCCCCACTACTAGTCCCATCATCATTAAGGACCACCATTCTCATTCAAAAAGAAAAATAATTGCAAAAGGGAGAAGAAAAAGAAAAGAGAGAAGATGAAGATTCTAACCTCTTGAAGACAACTTCTCTCTCTAAATGTTGGCCTCTCAAACACTAACATAATGAGCACCCCTTCCTATTCTTCTTGCCAACATTAAATAAACCTACATGGGCCCATTTATACAAAAAACCGCCATCCCACCAAAATAAAGCCCAAGACTTCAAAAAATTGAATTTCTTTCAAAATTTAAAATTTGAAATTCAAGAAAATCCTGGAATTGGTTATAGCAATTGCGATGATTAAACAAAGACCCGGAACAATCCGAAAATAGCTCGGTCAAATGAAAAAAAAATTTGAATTAGTTTCCAAGTTAATAAATTAACTTGAAAACTAGGGGATATTCCTAAATGGATACGATCTGAAACAACTGCGACCAAAATGACCGAGTCCCCTATTATCGAAGCCCGATCCGACGTCACGCTTGATGAAAAGTGAATGACGGCCCGAAATGGGCACGATGTCCAATTAAGGTCACGATGATCCCCGAACAAAGACCGAGGCAAGCCCCGCACCTGGCCGAGCTCAAGGCCAGGCCGAGTTGGCCTCCGTCCCAGCACCCGTACAAGGCCCAGGCCGAGCTGGCCTCGAGCACTTGCACAAGCTGCCCCGCACACTGCACCTCGCGGCTGGTCCACGCGCAAGCGGCCCTGCACGCTTCGCCTATTCGCCTTGTCTCGTCCATGCAAACAAAGTAAGCAGCTCGGCCGGGCCGAGCTGCCCCGCAGGCCGACCTGATGCTATTCACCCGCTCACACCATCGGTCCTGCGTGTCACCTGCTTGCTCGCACGTCCCGCTCGCAACCCCCGGCCATACCGCCCAACACGCCCTGCGGCTGGCCTGTGCACAAATGAGCTGACCAGTTCCCCGTGCAGCGACCTGCGCACAAGCAGCGCCCCATGTCGCACCTGTCTAGTCTCATGACCAGGCCAACAGCTTGGCCCGGCCAAGCTGCTCGAGCCATGCATGGCCGAGCTGTCCATCTCCGTGTGGTTCAACTACCACATCTCCGTAATTCAAGCACACATGATGTGTCAACTGCCCACTACTCGGCAACCACCAACTGCTAGAGTGGGTCTCACCCCACTAACTGCTGACATGGCCACAAATTCCTTAGTGGCATAACTGCTATTTTAATAGCATCACCTATAAAAGCCTCATATTTTCAATTCAAAAGGTACAACACATTTTACGCAAAGACTGAAACTCTGCTGGATTACCAACTCAACTTCGACTGACTTAATCATTGGAGGGTTATTGGGGAATCAGTCCACGACCTCTGACTGTGTTTTTATTTTGCAGGACGACGGCGTTATTCGTTTCGCTAAACGACGGCGTTATTCGTTTCGCTAAACGACGGCGTTTTACGTCAATTTCTGACCACCAGAACAACTCATCCTAGGTGTAATCCGGCGACTGACGGTTGATCTAATTTTTAGCATCAACAGTAAGAAACAATTATGTAATATTATATTATTTTGTTGGTATTATTGAAAACACGTGTGTTTAAAATATTACAAGTGATATAGTATGCTTTGAAGCTCATAGATAGAAATTTTTAGCTTACAATTAGAGTGGTATACTTTGAAGCTCGTGTTGCTGCATATGTTTAATATTATAATATTAGATTGTAGAGGTCAATATCAAATGAGACTGTAGAAGTGAATGTCAAATGAGATTGTAGAAGTCAAACTTTTGAACTGCTAACCTAATGAGTTGGTTGGGTCCATAATTAATAGACTGTTGGAATCATAATCGGAGGCTTGTCACCATTGTAAAATATCATCGACCACTGACTTTAGTGGGACTCAAATAAATTGTAAACAATAATATATTTCTTTAGTGGGACCAATGAGCTTGTGGTTGATTTTTTTCTGTTTTTGTTTTTCCTTAATATTTATTTTTTGGGCAATTTGATCCTGTGTTTGGAGTCTTCCATATTCCAAAGCATAAAAAATGAGTCTTCTAAAAGTATCTGGAGGGTCAAATAGAAATAGTCCTACCTCTGAACTTTTTTTAAAAATGGCTCATTTGCTCTTTCTTATACGCCCTTGTGTTTTTTGGGCATTAAACTACTTTGGCTGCTAAATTACATATTGTGGTAACATTCTCTTTGGTAGACTTTTTAGGCGTAATCCTCTTGACATGTTCACATGGCAAATTGGCAAAACTAAATTTTTTTCTCAAAGCTGGTAGGATGGCAGAGTTTGAAGGCAAGAAATGAAAACATAGGTAATTTAAAGTTTTCACATTCAGCAGTGGGAGTATGTTATTATTATTGTTCAATCTTGTGTCATTTTTGTTCTTATTATTGTGTTTTATTGTTATTGATATATTTTTTTTGTTACTTTTATTGTTTAATAGTTTTGATATTAAGTTTTAACTTTTTTTTTTATTCTTGTTATTCATTCTTATGTTATTATTATTGTTCAAATTTTTGTGTTTATTAGGGAATTGTTTTTGTTATTTAAGTGGTTTCAATATATAATTATTCATTTTTCCTATTTGTTTTTGTTTTGGTTGTGTTGTTATTGTACTTCTTTTCGATTAATGAGTTATTGTTTACGTTATTAATGTGTTTTGTAGTGTGGATATGTTTGGTGTATTATTTTTATTGTGATTACAAATTATTGTTGTTGTTTTTAAAATGGTTAATTTTGTTCTCATTATTGTGTTTTATTGTTATTGATATATATTTTTTATTAGTTTTATTGTTCAATTATTTTGATAATAAGTTTTTACTTTTTTTTATTCTTGTTATTCATTCTTATGTTTTTATTATTGTTCATTCTTTTTATGTTTATTCGGGAATTTTTTTTGTTATGTAAGTTGTTTTAATATATTATTATTCATTTTTCTATTTATTTTTATTTTTTGTTTTGGTTGTGTTGTTGTTATACTTCTTTTCCTTTAATGAGTTTTTGTTTACGTTATTAATGTGTTTTGTTGTGTAGATATGTTTGTTAAATTATTTTTATTGTGATTATAAATTATTGTTGTTTTTAAAATGGTTATTTTTCTTCTCATTATTGTGTTTTATTGTTATTGATATGTTTGTTTTTTTTTTTTTTATTGTCCAATTATTTTGATATTAAGTTTTTACTTTTTTTTATTCGTATTATTCATTCTTATGTTATTATTATTTTTCAATCGTTTTGTGTTTATTAGAGAATTGTTTTTGTTATTTAAGTAGTTTTAATATATTATTATTCATTTTTCTTATTTATTTTTGTTTTTGTTTTGGTTGTGTTGTTGTAGTACTTCTTTTCCTTTAATGAGTTATTGTTTACATTATTAATGTGTTTTGTAGTGTAGATATGTTTGTTGTATTATTTAAATAGTTTTACATTACTGTGAATTACAGTATTATAGCTATGGAATTTATGTACTTTGATACTAGGATAAAAAATTGTTGAACTGAGTGACTTCTTCTAGTCGTTCATTTGATGTTAGTTCAATTTCTATCTATGTTGAGACTTGATAGAGAGAAAATATAATGTATAGGGATTTATATGTTGATTTATATGCATATGTGAATGTAATATATGTGTTGTGCTACTGCATGTTAGCATTTTGAGACTCTGTTTCCTAATATTTGTTGGATTTCCCCGGATCAATTTGCTAGCTTGCCACATATTGTTCCACACGGTCCCATCACTATCCTTGGATTGGTAATTTCCCTTGAAAATAAAAGTGACATTGATGTTTTATTCAAACAGGAATATTTAAAGATTTTTATGGGTAAATTATAACTTTGAAATCTTCTCAGGGTGGTGGAACCGATGCTCATTTAATGCTTGACTTGTGTGGCCTGCATTACAGCTTGAAGGTTGGGAAATCAATCAAATAGTAAGGACATATAATAACTATCTTTAATAGATTTCCTACAATATTTGATATCTGTTTCCTTGCTTTGCTGCATTACTCTGTGTGTTCTTGCCATTGTGATATTCCGTGTTGATATAATGTGTGCTTGATTTTGATTCATGGATTAATATGTTCTGATTTCTGATTGTGGATTAATATATTCTGATTTATGAATATTTTTTGATATCTGATTTATTGATTAATATGTTCTGATATTATGCTAAATCATGTTAATATGTTCAGTGTGTAAAAGTGTTTTATTCGTGATTGTTTTTAGGGTCTTTTACATGGAAAAAATACCTTATAAGATTTGTATATGTTCTGAGATTTACATGATTTGAATATGATATATATGTTTTGTGATTATGTAAATGTTTTGTTAGCTGTTGAAAATGAATTTGCAGCCATTTTTACTTTTGAATATTTGATATTTCTCATCACTATTCTTATTATGTTTTTCATTGAGGTATATTTTTATAATGTTTTTAAGGTCTGAATCAAAATATGATGTTTTTTTAGGGTATATTTTTATAAAGTTTTTCAGGTCTGAATCAAAAACTGAACTTTTAGCCAATATGCTTTTTATCTTTGTTGTCTATTGGATGACTATAATGATAGGTGTTTATATCAGTCTTTTATTTTTAGAACAATATATTAGTCTTTATTTATGCAATTTAATATGTATGTATTATGTTTAGGTTTTTTTCTTTTCCTGCAATTTAATTATTTATTGTTTGGATGACTATAAGATTAATTGTTTGTCTATTAGGTTTTATTTTCTTTTTGAATCTGGTCAAGTGGTTTTTTTTTTTTTTTCTTTTCCAAAAGGATTGTCAGACTTTATTTTGATTAATTTATGTATAATGTTATCATTTGTCCAAATTCGTATTTAAATAAAGGCTCATACCCAATTGGAGCTAGAAACAATTCAAATATTGTAACTTGTAAAGATCAAATTTAACAAGCTCAAGCCCGACCAAACCAACTTGAAACTGTTTGATCCAAGAACATGTCGGCCCAAAATAGATGGTCATTTTGGCCCTGAAAATCAGAAACAACGGTTTGGCGTTTTAGGCACAGCCAGATCATGTGTAGCTCTACTATGACCCCATGAACCATAGATTACACGACAGAGCCAAGAGTGACAGAGCCAAGAGTGACATTGAATAAGCACAGTGGGAACCTTGGTATTGAGATTTAATGCTTTTTTCTTTTCCTGTTGAAAGAAACTGATTGGAATTAATTGTTAAATATAAAATATGATGTATTCATTTAGTGGAAAACATTATTTTTAATTAAGTAGCTGTTATTTTTATTGTTTTTGACTTTTAATTATTATTATTACTACTTTATAGAAAAAAGACATTAAAAATAATAATCAGTTTCTAATTTTTTGAGCCTCCTATTCTAAGATAATTTTCTGTAATGAAATTTCCTGAGATATAATGACATTCATCAATTGAAAATTCACTCACCACATTGGGGTAAAGCTAAATGAGGATAAATTTAGTTATTATTATTACTGCTTTCCAATGTGCACGCATTACAGTGGGAAAAATGCTAGTTATCAAGCTTAAAGCAGTGTTAGTTACCAAAAAAAAAAAAAAAAACCTTAAAGCAGTGTTTTTTTTTCCCCCCTTTTTCTTAATAGATGCATAATTCATATCTTCCGAGAATATTAGCATATAATATTTTATGTGGGATTGGAACTTTTTCAGGGTCGTTTTATGTTATTTCTATAGTTTTGTTTTCCTGGTGAAGAATTGTATTTGGATTATATCATGAGATATTGGTATGCTTAAGAAGCCTTGTAGTTGTCACTCTATATTCATGATTGTTTCTATCGTCTTCGATCTGACCGAGGGTGAATATATAATTAATGAACATATTATGGAACTCACAAACAGATTGAATACTGAAATTA
>WUAT03228989.1:0-11388 GCA_010015005.3 Ulmus americana | reverse complement strand
ACTATTACTATTATTATTACAATTACTGTTATCGTTACCGTTCTCATTAGCATTACTATTACTATTACTATTACCGTTACCGTTAATGTTACTATTATTATTATCATTACAATTACTATTACTGTTACCATTAACATTCCATTATCATTATCGTTATTGTTACTAATACTGTTACCGTTATAATTACAATCGCCGTTACCATTATCATTGTCATTCTTGGTATCATTACCATTATCTGACACCTTTTTATATATATATACTTTCTTCAAGTGGTATAATTCCACTGCTTTCTTTCTCAATCACTTCTAGTTCTCCGTTTCTTCAAACAAACAAAAAAATGATAAAACAATGATTGAGTTAGTGTTTGATTTATAATTTGAATAAGCTATTTGAACATGTTAAATTAGTATTCGGTTCATAATTTAAACATGCTATTCAAACAAAATAGTGATTTGATCATAACGATACATACCCAAATTTATTTTGTGTTCCCACTTCAATATACTGAAAGCCTTGAAGCACACGACAACCTTAAAACACATGTTGTGTAATGGTTGTAGCTTTATTTATTTATTTATTTATTTTGCTTGTATCTTTCCACATATATTTGGTTTTTTATTTATAATTTTTATTTATCTTTTTTTCTTCAATTCACTACTACAAAAAAACACATTAGGCGGATGTTCAAAACTACTGTCTTTTCTCTATGGCAGCAGTTTTTAAATAGTCCTCTAAGTTCTTGCCATATATTGTGTATTATAAGACGGCGAAGGTCTAGTGACTTGGGTTCATACTAATATCCTTTACACAACTTCTAAAAGCTCAAGCAGCAACAGTTTAAATCAAAATAATATAAATTATCATTTTTAACTTCAAAATAATTAACTAAAGTATTGCAAGAATCTCACTACAAGAAAAAAGGTCTATAACGATGACACTATAGCGATGACAAAAAAAGTTGTCACTATAGGTTCAACCTATAGCAACGACATAAAATTTCGTCGCTATAGGGGGGACTTGTAGTGACGACACAAAAAGTCATTGCTATAATGTCATTGTTATGTTTTGCGGAAAATATTTAGCGCAATTTTTTTTTCCCTGGAATTCTATAGCGACGACATATGTCGCTATAAAGGTGAAAAATTAAGGCTCCAACTTTTTCCGCTTTTGCTTGAGGCAATTTTTTCCATGCTACGCTATAGAAAAAGTCTACATTTTGGTCTTCGAGGTAAAATTTAGGCGGTGGAATTCGTTGTGCAATTATAGTGTAAACAATTTGAGAAATTGCAACGAAATGTCGTTGCAATATCTCAAAACCTGTCGTCGCAATAGGGTTATCACTTTAACTTGCCCAAAACCTTTCTTCTTCCTCATTTCTCTTCTCTTCTCTTCTCCATTTCTCTACTCTTCTCCGGGAATTTCCTCCGTGCTCCATTGAGTTTCCACTCCTTTCCCTAGTTCATCTTCCCAACTCATATTCGATATAATTCAACCCTTTTATCTTTGATTTTGTTGGAGTTTTAGATAGTTTTGTGAAGTTTTTCCTATTTTGTAAATTTATTGGATTCTAGTTGATGTTCATTTGTGCATTTCTTGATTTTTTTATTGATTTTCTGTATTTTGGGCAAAAATCTGAGGTATATGTTGAATTTTTGTTATTGTTGTTGATTGTTTGGTATTTTGGGTAAAATCTGGAATATATGTTGAATTTCGGGCTTTTGTTGTTGATTTTCGGTATTTTGGGCAAAAATATGAAGTATAATGTTGAATTTCTAGTTATTGTTGTTGATTGTTTGGTATTTTGTGTAAAATCTAGAATATAGGTTGAATTTCTGGCTTTTGTTGTTGATTTTCAGTATTTTGGACAAAAATCTAAGGTATATGTTGAATTTCTGGTTAGTGTTCTTGATTTTTTGGTATTTGATTGTTGAAAATAATACGGATGTACACTATTATATAGATAAAAGATAGGTAATAGCAAATGAAGGAGGAAATACAAATGAAAATGAGCCACCAGTCATAGACAAAATCGTAGAGTAGGAATGGCATCCATTCGATAGTCTTCAAATTGCCTAGAGGGTGGCTACATTTCATCAGGGCAATCTACCCACGTATGATGGAGAACCTTCAAAAAAAAACGTGGAAAATTGGATTCATGAGACGACGTCAATTCTACAAGCATCCAAATTCAAAGAAAAAAGTTGGATACCAATGGTAATCATGCAATTATGAGGAGTAGCAACCACTTGGTGGAGATCGACCAACATTTACCTATGGTAGTTGACATGGTCTAAGTTCACGGACTTTTTGATTAGGTTTGCACCAATGGAGTACGAACCACAAAGTCCCAAACCAGATGATAAGGAGACCACACAATACGCTCGATTCTCTATGATCATACAGTACTAGGGACATGCGGAGGATGAGACTATGGAAGAGTACATCCATAGGTTCAAAAGAGCTATTTTTTATGAGTGTCCTTATGAAATGAATGATAAGGAGGATTGTGGTTTGTTCTGGCAAAGAGTTCCAATACATGTTCGAGCTTATGCTTGCTATAGTTGCATAGATTATGTCCAACTTTGGTCAGAGGTGATGCATGCAGAGAGGGTAGTGGATGAGACAGAGAGCTTGACAACAGCGACTGGTGATGTTTGGTTGAGCTTTGAACAACCCAGTGATGCGTGGACATTCATTAAGGAGCTCCGACGTAGGTACCTCAAGTGCAGCCGCCAATGCTAGAGAAGGAGTGAATGAGGAAGAACCTAAAGAAGACCCGAAGGAGGATCCAGAGGAAGGAAAAGACTTATGGCTTATCTAGTAGTACTTTTGTAAATATTTCTTTATTTTCTTGTTGTGTGTTTGGAAAGACGAGCTTTAGTATGTGAAAGCTCACAATTTTGGAAATGAAATCTTTAAGGATTTTAGACTTTGTGTGTAATATAAATTATTATGTGAATATGCTGTGTAATTAGTTGAATTGGATTTATTGACTTCTAACTCTAACTATTAATAACAAGATTATGACATTGGGTTTTCTTTGTGTCATAATGAGAAACTTAGGCTAAAACTTATGGCTAGAGGAGATGGTCGAGCAAGAGGACAACCTACAAATGATCAAAAAATAGATTTAGCAGCTATACTAACTAACATCTCGCAAAGCTTGGAAGACCAAGTAGCGATGATCCAAAATTTGTAATAACAACAAGCTGGACCAATTAACCAAGGAAACGGAGGACCCGAGAATAATGGACCTGAAGGAAGAGGACTGGAACCCAAAGTCGAGCCTCAACAGGTAGCTGTCAAGCATGAATCATTGTACAAACTATTTTGTAGGATGAAGCCAACTGAGTTTGAATGGTCAACAAACCGACTAGATGCTGAGGGATGGCTGTCCTTGATTCAAACAATCATGGACTTCATGGAGTTAACTGATCACAAAAGAGTTTTTTGTATGTCCTACATGCTCAAGAGGAAGGCCAAGTACTGGTGGGAGACGGTAAAATCCAAGAGGGATATACAAGCCATGACTTAGGTAGATTTTGTAGCTGAGTTCAACAAGAAGTTCCACAACCTTGCAGCGATGAGTGCTAAACATTTTGAATTACTAAACCCAAGGCAATGAAGCATGAATGTAGCTGTAGCGGTTAGAAGATTCAAATAGCTAGCTCGATTATGTCCATATCTTGTACCTATAGAGGATTAGAGAACTCAGAGGATGCTAGAAATATTTAGACCTAATATTGCACTAGCAATCGAGAGGTGGAGATCAACCAACTACCACAACACATTGCATCAAGAGGGCTATCGAGAGAGCTTTCAAAGTAGAGCATTGGTTGAATCAGTTGAAGGAGATGATAACTAAAATGTTTGAGTCTAAAAAGAGACAAGGAGATCAAGGTAGTGGTTTCGCAGGCAAGAATTGGTTTTAGCAGAGTAATCAATCCCAGGGATGGAACAACAAGAGGAAAAAAACTTTCATGGATCAAGAAATACCAAACCTCAGCCTATTAAAATAGGGTATCTGGCTACACCAATCTACTGAAAATGTGGCAAATCTCATCAAGGGGAATGCAAACGAGGGAAAACTTTCTGCTTTATGTGTGGCAAGGAAGGCCACTTTGCCAAAAACTATACTACCTTAGTCTTTACTAATGACAAACATAACCGTAATGATAGCAAAGGTCTTAGTTGTAGTCGATGCAAGCAACATTGGAGGACCTACCACCTCAAACAAAAGAAAAGAAACCCTGGAGCCTAATGTGAGAATTTTTGCCTATACTAAGGGTGATGCAGAGGCAGACAGTTCTAAAGTAGTGACATGTCAACTTTCTGTTGCTAATAGATGTGCTCTAGTATTTTTTGATTCTAGGGCAACTCATTCTTTTGCCTCAACTCATTTTTTTTGAATGTATGGATAGAGGAAAGGTTAGAAATAGTCAAGATTTTAGGACATCTTTACTGTCTAGCGAGGTTATGATATCTAGCTTTTGGTTACGTGCTATACCAATAGTTATCACAGGAAGAGAGTTGAGTGTGGATCTAGTCATTCTAGACATGTTTGAATACAGTGTTATCCTAGGAATTGATTTCCTTGGAAAATATGAAGCTCTGATCAACTACAAAGCTAGAATAGTTAGTCTCAACAACCTGGTAAAGAACAATTTGAATTTATCGGCGGGAGGTACATGAGTCAAAAGATGTTCGTTTCAGCAATAAAGGAAAGAAAATGGTTGTCTAGTGGTTCTACTGGATTCTTGGCAAGTCTTGTAGAAATGACCAAGAAGGAAAAGGTAAAGTTGGAAGATGTACTAGTAGTGAATGAGTTTGTGGAAGTATTTCCCGAGGATCTACCAAGAATTCCACCTGATTGTGAGATAACTTTCCAAATAGATCTTCTACCTAGAACGATGCCGATCTTGAAAGCACTGTATCACATGGTGCCTCTAGAATTAAAGGAGCTCCAGACTCCGTTGTAGGAGTTTCTCGACAAGAGATTTATCCGACTGAGTTATTCACACCATGAGGAGCACCCGTACTATTCGTGAAAAAGAAGGATGTCACATTGAGGATGTACATTGACTATCGTGAGTTGAATACGGTGAAAATTAAGAACAAGTACCCTCTACTATGAATCGACGATTTGTTCAATCAGTTGAAAGGAGTAGTTGTATTTTCAAAGATTGACTTACAATCTAGATACCATCAGCTCAAGATAAAAGATAACGATATCCAAAAATTAGCTTTTCATACTTGGTGCATGCATTACGAGTTCTTAGTAATGCCATTTGATTTAACCAATGTTCTTGCCACCTTTATGGACTTAATGAATAGAGTACACAATGAGTATTTGGAAAAAAATTTGTGATTGTGTTCATTGATGATATCCTTATTTACTTGAGAAATCAAGAAAAACATGAGGAACATCTGAGAATCACACTTTGGATGTTGACGGAGGATCAATTGTATCCAAAGTTCTCCAAGTGCGAATTCTGGTTTGACATCGTTAAATTTCTTGGTCACGTGATATCAAAAGATGGAGTATCCGTGGATCTGGCGAAGATCAAAGCGGTAAGTAAGTGGGTCACGCCAACCAATATTATCGAGATACGAAGTTTTCTAAGGTTGGCTGGATATTATAGAAGGTTCGTTGAAGGGTTTTTGAGCTTAACAACACCACTTACAACCCTGAAAAAGAAGGATATATAGAAACTTTGAGTGGACTAACAAATGTGAGCAAAGTTTTCGAGAGTTGAAGCAGAGACTCAACAACACTCCTATTTTGGTAAGACCATCTGAAGATGAGGAATTCACTGTGTATTATGATGCATCTAAGATAGGGCTTGGAGCAGTCCTTATGAAAAATGGAAATGTAATAGCTTATGCTTCTAAACAACTAAAAGAGCATGAGAAGAACTATTTGACACATGATATAAAGCTAGCAATTGTAGTTTTTGCTCTAAAGATATGGTGACATTATCTTTATGGTGCTCACTGTTAGATTTTCACAGACCACAAGAGCTAGAAATACATATTCACTCAGAAAGAGTTGAATATGAGACAACAGAGGTGGTTAGAGTTGGCGAAAGATTACGATTGTGAAATTTTCTACCAACCAGGGAAGGCAAATAGAGTTGCCAATACTCTTAGTGAAGTCTTCAGCTACAATAATATTCATACAAGCATTACCTGAAGCATTGCAGGAAGACATTTAGAAGCTGGAACTGGAGATGGTCGTGGGACAAATGTCCACTCTACACTATAATCAACCATTTTTGATGAAATGAAGGGGTCTCTGGAATTAGATTCGGCTTTGGTGAAACTTAAAGAAAAAGTGTTAGGAATGAAGAATGCTGAATTCAGTGTTTTACCTGACGGAATTCTACATTTTAAAGGAAGACTATGTGTTCCTAAAAAACCAAAGCTGAGGAATGAGATCTTATCTAAGGCACACTTGACTTCTTATTTAGTTCACCTCAAAGCAACCAAGATGTACACAGACCAAAAAGAACATTTTTGGCGGTTTGGGATTAAGAGCTATGTGGCTGAGTACGTCGTTAAATGCTTAACTTGGCAGTCTTTGAGATTTCCTTGTTTCAGCAGTTCTGCAACTTCTAGTCGAAGAGCATGGCATTCATCTGTTTGGTGGCCGTGATCTTGATGAAATTGGCACCATTTTCTTGTGTCTCGAACGCCTGGTGGTGAATTCATCTTTTGTGGCCATTTCACTGTTTTCCCTATTCCTTTTAGCACTCCAACAAGTTCGGCTGGCTCAATGTTCAAGTTGTATTTGGATAGTTTTGGTTTTTCTTGTGCTTGGTCCCTCCTTTCGTATAGTTTCCTTGTATCCCTTAATTCTCATCTATTTTCCATTCGGTGATTCCCATTTGAATAAGAGTCATAATTCTGCTCAGGAGTTCTTTGTGGTCTGAAGGATCTGATTTCATTTCTGTTCGAAAAATTGGGAGATTCTCGACTGGATTTGATGGGTAAACCCATTGAGATCTTGTATTCTTCGTCTTCGTCCCTCCTGATCTGAGCCCGTGCTTTGGCCAACACATCTTCAAAAATTTTGTAGGGGAACTTGGTGAGTTCTTTACATAGGTCTGAGCCGTAGTGTAGTCCATTCCTGAAAGCATTTATAACAGTTTCAGTATTAGGGTTAGAAATTGATACCTTCTCCTTGTTGAATCATGCGATATAATCTCTCAGCGATTCTCTGCTTCCTTGTCTTAAGGCATTCGAGTGTTGTGAATCTCATTCGGGTTTTCTATTGCTTGCAAACTGCTCAACGAATGTGTCTGTCAACTAGGCAAAAGAACAGATCGAATTGTTTGGGAGGTTGGTGTACCACTGTAAGGCTGGTCTGATCAGACTTGAACCAAACGCCTTACACATGCACGTTTCCCTTAGGTATCTTGGAATGGCGGTCATGAACATCCATTGCTTGTACTGTACCATATGGTCATCCGGATTTGTTGTCCCATCGTATAGCTTCATGTTTGGAAAACTGAACTTCCAAGGCATCTCCACCAGAGCAATGTTTTCGATGGATGGAGAATCAGCGTATGAGTTGACATGACGTTTCTTGATAGGCGCAAGCATTCTTGGGATTCTTTTGATTGAATCTTCCATTTCATTAAGTTGATGTTGCAACTCCGCCTCGTGCATATTTGATGGAAGTGAAATGCTGATCTCATTTGATTGTGCGATGTCTCCGAAGGTTCGTGCGGTGTTCATTGGTAATGTCATATGTTCTTCTTGATTTTGATTGGCCCTGTTATCAATTGAAGTGTGCCTTACCTCATTTGTTTGATCATTGGGCCTTGTTTCGTTTGGAGTTTCGAGTAAAGGCATCGATATGATATCAGTGCAGAATCTTTAACTGCTAGGCAACTGTTCATCGGCATGCACTTCAATCTGGTGCTGATATTGTAAGTTCTGCCCACACATTTCATTGTTCTCTTGCTCCAACTGACGGAGTCGTTTGTTCATTTGGCTCAGCAAGGTTTCCATTTGAGAATTGTGATCTGGGATTTCTGCCATCCTTAAGATTGATCTACTCGTTGATTTGGCTTAAGATGGCAAGCCTGAGCACGAGCATAAAATTTGTTTCTTGAACTCAATAAGGTAGATGCATAGCATAAACAACCAAAGACCTTCAAATGATTATAAGCAGGAATTCTAGTATATAATACCTCAAAAGGAGACCTGCCCTGAAGCAAAGATGCTGGTATTCTATTTATGAGGTAAGCAGCAGTCAGAATTGTGTCACTCCAATATACCAAAGGTAAACCATATTGAAAGAGAAGAGCTTGAGCTACATTAAGCAAGTGTTGATGTTTGCGTTCTACCACTGAATTTTGATCTGGCCTTTCAACACAAGAATGATATTGAATGACTCCCTTTCACTTATAAAAGGTTGTAAGATTGAGCTCTATGGCATTATCTCATCGAACACTCTTAATAGACATACCAAATTGAGTCTTTATCATCTCTAAAAATTGAGGAATAACTTGTTCAACATCAACCTTTGAATACAACAAGTAGATCCAAGTAAAACATGAACAGTCATCAACTATGATAAAAAATACCTATAACCCTCCAATGAGATAGTAGGAAAAAGGTGCCCAAGTGTCTATATGAACCAAATCAAAAATAGAAGGAGAAAGATTATTATTGGGGATAAAGGACAATCTTTTATGTTTTGCCAAATGACAAGTCTTACAATGGAAATTCTTCTCAGTACCAGAACGAAAACATAAAATCTGATTCAATTGTTGCTTTATTACACACGACGAACCATATCTACTATGCCAGAAAAGGTCATTAGCAACCAAAGAAAAGACAGTATGTCCTTTAAAACTATTGTCAATTGCAACCTTAGTCTTCTTGTCAGGAGCTCGTAGGTAATACAAATTGCCAATTCTATCACCTATCCCAATCTGTCTGGACTAAAAATTGTCATGGATAGCACAACAAGTATCATTGAAGAGCAAATAACAACCAACATCCCTGACAAGTGAACTAACATAGATTAGATTGTAATGAAATTGCGGTACAAACAACACTCGCCTAAGTGTTAGAAAAGGAGAGACAATTTGATACTTCCTATATGAACTATATTAGCTTGCTGACCAGTGGGAAGAGTAACATGAGATGCTTGTAAGCTAGTATCAAAAGACTCAAACAAACTAGCGTCATGACATACACGGTGAGTAGCTCCCGTATCTAAAATCCAAGCATGAGCAAAGATTAAAGAATTTATACCAGTGAAATTCGAGACCATAGGAGTATCATTTTGTGTAGAATTTTGCAATTGGCTGCTAAGGAAGGAAATCAATTTTTGACATTGTGAAGTAGTTAAGGCTATATTGTCATTTACCACTGTTTGCTCAATATGCTCAGTGTTTAAACCAGTCTAATTGATAAGAGGCTTAGAATAACTAGTCTTGTCTTGCTGCCCTTTCACTTGATCAAAAAACTTCCCTTTTGGCTTGTAACCAGGGGGATAACCCTGTATCTTATAGAACTTTTCAATTGTATGACCAAGCATACCACAATGAGTGCAATATGTCTTGTCTTTCTTGCCTTTGTAACTATTATAGTTACTAGAAGAAACTCCATATACAACTGTGCTAGGCTGAGACAAACTAAGAGAATTCAAGTTTCTCTGCCTTTCCTCTTGAACAATAAGAGAAAACTTTGTTAATTGGTAGTAAAGGGTCCATCATCAGAATCTGAGCTTGAACCTGAGAAAATGACTCATTTAATCCCATAAAGAATTGAAGAACATAGTATTGCTGCTGTAAGTCCATTAACTCCTTCATGTCTCCACAAGAACAAGCAGGAAAAAGCCTAAAATCCTTTAGTTCATCCCAAAGTGTTCTAAGTCTAGTGAAATATCCACTAACATCACTAAAGCCTTGAACAAGACTATTAAGTAACTGTTTAATCTGAAACACTCTAAGATTGTTGTCTTGGTGAAATCTATCGCATAGATCATTCCACATATCTATAGCATTGTCTAGATATATGATACTTTCTACTATATCCTTTGAAACTGAATGAAGAATCCATGACATAACCATACTATTGCATCTAGACCACAAACTATAGATCGGATCATCAATCAAAGGTTGTACAACAAATCCATCCAAAAAACAAAGCTTGTTCTTAGCCACTAAAGCCATATTCATTGCTCTATTCCTGGAATTATAATTATTTCCTATGAGATGAGTAGAAACAAGATGCAAACCTCGATGATCACCATTGCTTAAATAGTAAGGACTACTCGAATCCTCTCCAGGTGCTTGATCATTTAATTCCAAATTTACGAATCAATTATGAGCAAGTCCAGATCCACCAATATCAGATTTTCCTTTTCCTCCATTGTTTCCTCCACCATGAGCTCCACCACCATGAGCCATGAACAAGAGATAGAATCGAAGGAAGAACAAGAGAACCAATCGAAAAACCGATAAAAAAAAAAGATCAAGAGAACCGATTGATCGATCAAAGAACACAAATTGCACAGCTATGGTGCTCTGATACCATATTACAAGAATTGAATGAAAAAGGAAGAAGAGAACCAGAGAAAGAGCTGGTCTCAATATATTAGATATAGATCAAATGATACAACAAGTATATGTCAACAATAGAAGAGAAATAAACGTGTAATAACAACTTGCTAACAACCCTCTCCACTAGCTAACTAACAACTAATATCTAGTTGTAATATGCCATCTCAGTATAACTAACATTACATCAATTTATATATCTAATAATGATAAGAACTCAATGATGAAGGATATTTATACATAAAGCAAATCAATTTTATTGCACATTGTGGTTTAACTAAAATAAGATAATTCATACTAAGCCACACACATATCAATTAATTATAAACCACTTAATCAAACACATTTTTAACAAGTTTAGGAAACTTCAAAGAATTGGGATGATCCGCCTTTACAAAATATTTAAATGTGGTTTGGGATAAAACAAGTTTATATTTCAATAACCCCTCTTAAATTTGTTTTAGGACACTACAACAAATTAGCAAAAAGATCATTGTTTGAATTTTTGATTAACCACTATTGATTAGTGATTAAATATTTTGAATCACTCTTTTAAATAATGCACAATGCAAAAGTCTTTTCTTTTTTTTTTTTTTTCAAAAGTAAACCACTATTATTTCAAAGCAATAGTGGTCATAAAGGTTAAGCAGCCATTGAAAGAAATAGTGGTGTTTTCTCTACAATATAAACCACTATTGTATTAAAAATATTAATAGTTATTGTGAAACTATGAACATGTACTTTCTTAATGAACCATGATTACGTTGTGTTCATGGTAATATGATGTATAATTATAACAGTAAATAAG
>WUAT03228658.1:0-11390 GCA_010015005.3 Ulmus americana | reverse complement strand
CCCTCCACACCCCCCCCCTCCCCCCCCCCCCCACCCCCCCCCCCCCCCCCCCCCCCCCCCCACAAATGGTTCCTTTTAGTACTTTTTGGCTATTTGAAACTTAGAATGTCAAAAACAATGAATATTAACACAAAAAACTCTAAACTATAAAAATATCAAACTAAACATAGCTAATAAGTATGTAAAGTAATGACTTATCACCTAGACATAAGACTTTATGAGAAACAGTGGCTTAGTTATAGGGTTATTGACCAGATAGGCAAAATCGGACACAAAATACGCCTTTTTGAAGATTTAGTGGCGGTTCTATTTACAAACACCACTAGTAAAGGAATTAGTAGCAATTTTAAAGAAAAAATGCCACCTAAACTCATTTAAAAGCATGCATGTGTTGCACATGATGGGCATGACTTTTAGTGGCAGTTCGTAAATAGAACTGCTACTAAAAAGTCTGTTATCTTCAACCTTGAGCAAAACCTGCCCCATTTTGCCTTTTTCCAAAATTTCACACAATTTCTCTCTAAAACCTCCCCTCTAGCGACCCCAAGTAAAATTCGTCCAATTGTGCTCTTAATTCTAGTCCAATTTCAATTCTTGAAGCTTGGGAGCAAGGATTGAAACTTTATTAGTTTTTAATATTTTTTTTATAAGTATTTTTTGGATTTTGAGGTTTACGAAATTTTTGTAATTTTGGGTTGAATTTGCTTAACTTTTCAGTGTTTAGAGTAATTAGAGCCTAGGTAATTTTGAGTCATTTGGGACAATTGCTATGGAGTTGTTGGTGAGTTTTAAAAGTTTTGGATGAATTTTTTTATTTTGTCCTATTCTATCCAAATTTCTGAATGTTATTTTAATTGTACTCTTTTTATGTTCTATATAATGTTAAATTATAATTTGTGCTTGTAGTGTTTGAATTCAAGTTTTGGAGCTTGTTTGACCAAAGGTGGAAGTTTAATTGGTTAATTTCTCGGTTTTGAGGTTAGTTTGTTTATTGTGCTAAGTAGAAGTTGAATTTGAATGTAATTAGATGTTGTTTTCCTATACCAAAAAGCCTTTTGGTGTGGTTTGAAACTGCCGCATATACGGGCGTCACTAAAAGTTTTTGAATTTTGGTGGCAATTTTGACCCACCACTAATACACTTTTAGTGGTGGTTCCTGTTCGATACCGCCTCCTAAAATAAGTGTAATTGCTAGATTTTTAGTGGCAGTCTGCACTAACAAGTTAGTTTTTTCTTCTTTCCCCTAAAATGCTAAAACCTATTTTAATACCTAATACAATCACATTATAATATAATCTAGCAGTACACCGTTAGAATTTACAATACAGGTGCAAATTAGGGTTTTTTTTTAATTAACATTAGTTGGAGTAGTTCTTGATCGCGATGAATTGTAGAGTAATTGTGGTCATTTTTCCTACAATATGTCTTATAGGTGAATCTAGTTTGTTAACACTAAGTGATGCATATTAGAATTGACAAACTAGAGTCACCTGTATATTGTAGGAAAAGTAAGATTTTCACCAACATTACTCTACAATTAATCGTGATCAAATACACTCCAAGAAGTTTTAATTCAGTTGAAAAACAACCTAATTTGCACATGTTATGTAAATTATAAAGATAAAATTAACCCATGATAAAAACTCTAGACCTAAAACTAATAACCAAAAAAAAAAAAAATCGACCATGCTGCTTATTGTTGATTGAACCAGGCCGGCCATACATACTCTGCCCAATGCTCCCGCATCTCATCAATATACTCTTGGGAGACCGTGCTCATAAAATCCCTAAATCCAAACAAACATTGCATTAGTTAAATAATCAATACACAAACTCTTAGAAGTTACAAAATTAATTAGTAATTAAGTTGAAACGTACCTGTATTGGAACTTGGGTGATACCCTATCTAATGATCATATCTATGAACATTAGAACATAGTACTCACATTCAATACTAGATGGTTGCATTGGACACTACTCAAGATTAAAAAAAAAATGATATTTGAACCCAAACAAATCAAACCAAAAATAAACTTCAACAAGTTACAAAGACAATGCTACATTCCGGAATCTTGTGCAATGTTGTTTTTTATTTTTTGGTGTGGCCTACAAAGTTTCACGTCAATCTATGGACCCTATATAGATGAAACCATTAGTAACAATAATTACATGCAATAAAATTATTACTTACATGTTCATGACAGATTTAAAATGTTCGTCCGGAGCTCTTTTCCATAGTGAACCGAGCCACCATTACTTGTCCATGAATGGATCAAGGACCTAATGATTCCTATAAAAGAAAAATATCAATTAATTTATATTAGCAAAGTTGAAAATATCAATTATTATAGCTACACATACCAGCAATTGTATGGCGCTAAGTATAAGCGCTTGGAGTTCACCTCTTTGATTACATCCAAGATGTAACTTGTTTTTTCTTTGATGCTCTTCTTGGTGAACTCCAAGTAAAGTGGACATAAGAAGGAGAAAGACGAACCTTCTCCTCCAAATGTTTTGTGCAAGTATCTACAACATCAACCCTCAACAATATTAGAAGACGAAAAATAATAATTTGAAATCACCATTTGTAACCAAGTTATTACCTGATATGTACAGATATACAATTTGCCAAAAGCTCCTCTATCCTCAAAAATTGGATGACATCTTACTTATTCAATAGAATAGTGTGAGGATGTCCCACTACTCCTTGGCTCATATCAAAGACAATTGCTCCATCCTCACATAATGAAGAGGTAATAGCCAAAATGTTCTCGAGTCATTTTAGGTTACCGCCCAACGAAGTGGCTTTTGATTTTCCCTTATCCACCCCACCTCTATTCTTTGAAATATTAGTGGAGCCCTTCAAATTCTTCTTCAACGTAACTTACAAAGCATAAATTTAGTAAATATTAATAACACATATTACGTTAAACTAAAAATTTACACGTACTAGCTTCAAATAAGGAAGGATCCACCATACATGCTAAGGTATACACATGCCTATAGCCTGGCCAACTATCTCAAAGTCTTTTGTAGGGTATGACAGCAAGCAATTTGCAATGGTCACCCGATCAATGTGTGAAATCCCAAAATTTCATGTCATTAGATTTATATCCTAATCATAATTAGGTGTGCTTTCAGGTGAATTTACATGGTAATTCCATGCATATATTTTATGCTCTGAGTTTTTAAAAAAGCTGAATAGATAAATTACAAATATTATTGTTGTTTTAATGTCATAAATATTGACATTCTTTGTAAGTTAATGCATAATAAGTAAGTGATTATCATGTTTAAAATTATGCATTAAGTAAGTCATAATAATTTAGTTACAAGTATAAAAAGGGGATTAAAAGGCTTGAATTTAGAATATAGGCTTAAAAATAAATAAGTTGTAATATTAAGTCTCAAAGCCATTCAGACACACATGCCACATTCGCTCGACGAGCCATGTGTTCCACTCCATTTTGCTAGGACAACCAAGCACAAATGTTGGCCATGCAACTCGTGTGCACGCATTCGATGTACCACTCGACCATGATATGCAATGCTCAAGTCACTCGATCAACTGTGCACCATGCGGCCTAAGTGTGCACTCAGATAGTGCGTGCTACTCTGAAACATCCACCCATGCAACGTGCTCAGCACATGCGTCGACCTGCTCGGCCAAGTGAAGCCCCCCTTGTACATGCTCACCTATGTGGCTCAGACTGGACTAGCGTAGGCGTCCGCTCAACCAAGTCTCTACACCACATGACCCCATCCATGTCTTTACAGAATGCCCATACTGGGCACTTTCACTTCGGAATAATAAGCGAGAAAGGTACTGGGCCAAGCCCGATTACCTACCCCCTCCCCCCAACAAACGAACCAAGTAATGACCAAAGCCCCATAGTTTGTAAAAACTGGGGCTATGCCAAATCAAAAAGCACATTGGTCTGTGCCAACCAAGGTTAGACTGGCTGCTCTTGAGCTGGACCATTTCCCAGGCACCCAGTCCATATGGACTGGGTTGTTACCAGCAAAAATAATCAAGTCCCGAGCCCTCACCCTTCTAAACTAATATAAATGATGAAGATTATATGATGTATTATTGGGAAAAGGATCGGCTGTCAAAAGACAAAGAGGTTTTGGACAAGTGTTAGGATTTAGATTTATGAGATTTGCATGATAAACACCTTGACAAGCCAAATCAGCTACATAAGCTTTATAAATAGGAAAACATTTGTCGAAGCTTAGTTTTGGGAAATAAGTTTGGTTAACTCATATTTTTTCTCTCTTTTCTTCTGTTGGCCAAGGACATGCAACCAAGGACCAAGCCTTCTTGGCCTTCCTCACTCAAGAATCTTCATCACTCCCCTTCCTCTTGCCACCCGAGAAGATTGACTCAAAGAAAAATTGTGTTATTAACTTCTCCAACTCCAAATACATCAAGCCTTCCCCCAAAATTTGATTCATAGGTTATCCCCTATTCTAAGATTAATAGAACCATTGTGGAGTGAGTAAATTGATGCTTGAATGAATTATATGTGAAATTGCATGCAAGATTGTTTATATGGAAATTGAATTTCCAACATGCAAACCTGGTTCTGGACAGTTCCAATAACCAGATAACATGCACGTGTTCATGGGGTTATATAACTCCGATTCTTGCATATTATAGCTTGTTGCAAATCTGCATGTGTCTAGTGTTTCATGTTACAATGTGAGAGCAATCGGTAGGAGGAATTCGGAGACAGGCCGGTTGTTCATCATGAGTTGTTTTTAGCTTTGTCCTAAGAAAATTGAGTTTCAAAGTTTATGAGTCTTTAAAATTGAACACTTTCTTTTCATGCAAAACCATAACAACCTGATTGAAGACCTTACCTAAAAATTAGTATTTTGATGGAAAAAGCTGGAGGTCAAAATATAAGTTTTGTGGATCCTTAAACTTGAATTTGTAAACTAGAAAACCCTAGATAACTAGACCCTATTTTGACTTTGTTTTCATTGTTTTTAATTGCATTTTAACTTGGTCTTTTTACAGAGTTTAATTAAGGAAGTAAGTGAATGTTTTTCAATGGTCTAGTGCTTTTTTGAATTAAAATGAGTATGTTATGTAATTTTAAAACATAGCTGTAATCTGTCCAAACCCTCGACTTTTGCCTAAAAGATATTTTTGATTTTACTAACTAAAGCTTGATTTTTAAGCCAAATGTTTTAAGAATTGAACCTTAGAGTCTTAGGAAACATTTAAAATTTGTCTCATTCCTTTTGAGTTTGAACTAAAGGAGTTATGTCCAGATTGTCTAATAAGGGTCCAATGAGTTTTAAAGGAATAATTAAAGTGATTTTTGTAAGTTTGAGTGCAAGTACTAGTAACCAAATTCTAAGTCCTAAGTTAATTTGGTATGGCTCTCAAGTTTCTAAGTCTAGTATTTAGAACCTAAAGTTTCCTTAAAGGACTAAATCTTCACAAGTCTTAAGTTTATAACTAAATTTCCAATAAGCTAGAAGTATGCATTTATAGGCAATGTTTATCGCAAACAAGTTGTGCATGCAAAATCTTTTCCGATTTGTTATTCTGTAATACGATTTTAATAAGTTACCATGACATAATTATATGATTTAATCCTTGAGGATTCACTTGCAGAGGGCATTGCAAATAGGTAAGAAAATATCTCACGTATAATATGGAACAAAACATGTTTTTAGAAAATCAACTATGTGCAATATGTGTAACACATACTTACTATAATGCTTTGTGATTAAGTGCTATATTGATAATTGTAGTGTTGTACTGTGATTTCTTCTTGACTAAATTATGTTACAATTTTTATATAGTAAAAGCACTATAATGCCATCATGCACTTTGAATATGCCAATATACACGCATCATTGTTAGACATCTCCTTCAAAGAGTTTCATATAAGTCTAAATACAAGAAATTGCATAATTGTTGGCAAACCCTGATAATTGGAATAAGAGGTATGACAAGGACTAAATGGTCAAAAGTTATAAGTTCAATAAGGACTAGATGGTGTAAAGTTAATATTACATGGGACTTGATGGTCCAAACAGTACAAGATAATTACAATAGAATAGCCAAGTGTTGTATCCATATTCTTCTTTGCTGGATGGCAAACTATGATCTTTTTGGATGAGACTTATACCTCCTTTCTTGATGGTAAACCGAATGTGATGGGTGCTGGACTTGTGTTGGACCTGGGTAGCTCTCTCAACGCACTCCGGTACCTGTGCACTACGTTCGCGCACTATGGGCCTAAACCAATAATAATAATAAATAAATACTTCTAATATGATCTTTGATATATGGTTATTTATTTTGAATATAGGATTGCATATTAGATTCATGATACATCTATTCGATATTATATTTGTATATTGATTGCAATCATAATTAAATACCTGAATATTGTATTATATCTATATTGAATATATTGCACCGTTTTGTGAGATTATATATGTACTTGCTGAGCTTCAGCTTATGACTTACATTCATGTTATAGGTACAATGGGAAGTATGTATTGTGTGCTTGATGAGATGTCAGGATTGTAACCAGACATTTGGTACATGGTAATGGGATTAACTACTGCACAAACTTTTTTTAGTTTGCCAAATTTTAAGCTATCTGCCTCCTTTTATGTTTTATATGTTATTGCTTCTATTTTGAGTTTGCTATAAGTTTTGAAACTCATTTCTTAAGTTCCTATGGCCTATATTATTATTTTTGGAGGCAGTTTCTATTCAGGATTTTTTCTTTGATAATCTGCTTCACTATAACAAGTTGTATTTTTGTAAATACACATTTGGAGTCATCCTTTACTTAAAATGAATTGTATAGGAGTTAGTAACATCTTGGAGCGATTGATATCAATGTGGTTCCCTGCCACTCACTTCCAAAGCTTTGCGACAAATCACAAACATCTCAAGTAAGTTAATTTCTTGTTTGTAATATTGTTATTACAATCTATTGAATAGACTAGGAATAGGAAGGAGTTATTGGTCAGAAGTGAGCCAAAGGACTGAGAAAGTAGTCTATTCTACAAATTATCAAGATATCTACATAGCAAAGCTGTGTTAGCAGAATGACCTGCCACTCGGCATAGAGAACTCTTGTAGGAGATCATGGAAATTGGATCCATGACATATGAGCAATGTTATAAGTCCTTTCCCTAGTCAGAAAACATAAATGGGAACCATAAACAGATTTGAATAGCCTTGATAGATAATGATATTCTGAGGAAGTATATAGTTGTAACCTAAGGACAGGGACATTATCAAGCTTCCAAATTTAAATCTCCATTAGTATAGTATAAGAAAGATATCTACTTTTATGAACCACAACTAGAAAACTATATCTATATACTTGAAAGAGAAGTACACCTTCATACAAAAATAAGTTCTATTGTGTAATAGAGTCTGTGTCTACCCAAACGATGGAAAACCATGTTAAACTATAACCAAAGACTATACAAAACCAGATTTCTTAAATAAAACCTTGTTTGTGGAGGTTTAGAATTACTAAGAGTGATCCAAATAACCAATTCATAGTGTTAATACCTGGACATTAACTCGGGTATTAGAAACAGTTACAACCAGTTAGAAAGAGTCTACAAACCCTAACCCACACTCTATAACACATAATGACTAAGTGAATCTTAAGAGATTAGGATTTATGTAAATGGAATAGAGTACCATAAGTGTGAAGAAGAGAAATAAGCATGAAGTTGTGTTGTATAAATTGGAATTCCTGAAGAGTTAAAGACTGTGTGGAAACTAAAAACCGCTAAGAGTCATTTCTCTCCTATAAGAAAAGATAAGTGTATTAATGTATAGTTTATATACTATTGAATGTGGTTAGAGACCCTCTGGATGAATCTAAGCATAACAGTATATATTATGTCTTGTCTTATGGCATTAGATCACGAAAACCACTTATTGATTTCACTAATGAAAGAAAAAGTTTGTTAATTGGATTTTCATGTCAAAACTAAAACCACTTTGTTGGATCAATGAATAAAAAGGTGAAACACAAGTATATCACCAACCATAGCCTGATAAAGAAGCGAAAATTAATAACATTGTGCACTAAGGTGTAAAAAAGACTAAGAGAACAACAAGAACATATACATAATCTCCAACAACGATAAACAGAAACTACAAATCTAAGAAGTAAGAAATCTCAAGATGGTGACTAAGGTACGATGCTACCACTACAGCCATCAACATCTTGTCAGGAATTTTTGTAATCAGAATCCATTGTATGGAACCAAAAGAGTTTGAAGTATCGACAGACCCCCTAGAAGCAGTTTATTGGTTGAATTCAATCTGTCCCATTTTATGAGCACGTGAAAACAAACAATGAGAAACAAGATTTCGTATGCCTCTTGCAAGCTTGGAAAGATATCAAATAACAATTAGAAACAACGAAATATCAGAAAGACATCGACAATTTTAACTTGGAATAATTCACGACTGGACTTCGTTAGAGATACTGCAAACAAGTCATGACGAGGATACGAAGTACTCTATAGTTATACAAGGTCCAATGTCAGTAGCATAAACATAAAGAAATTTTGAGCATTTAGCTGAAGCTCCTCCCAAACTGTATGTCTACAGAGAAGAATAAGATAGACAAATACCTTACATAGGTACTAGGGATGTTCAGGTTGAAATCTTATTGGGCATTGGAAATATGGAGGACAACTTACAACTACAACTGAAGGCATGTTGAGAAGTTTTTTTAAGGCGGACGTCCTTTGGCGCAAACTATGAAGAGAATGGTGGAAGTCGTTAGATTTATTTTTTGATAGAAATCGAATCTTTATAGATGAAAGCTCATAGACCATAAACCCTATCGCTAGTATAAGGTATTCATGGAAACAACGGATGATAAAGTACATTGTTGTGCTAATTGTATTGTGAATAGTTGTGTGACAGGAAACATTTATTTTCCTTAAATTACCTTACATGAATTATATGCTATTAGATGTCTACTTATATAGTCTTACATGCTTAATGAGTAGATAATGAGCATAGAACAAGATAACTAGAATCCTAAATAGATTATGAGCGGGAATTGTATAGAATAAACATTAAGTGTACATGTTGTGTAAGAGCCTCAAAACTAGGGCAGATATTTCTTTCCCTTTAAAACAAAAGGAAATGATTCGTTTAGGATAAACATCCCATGCTTGGAAGTTTCTACACTATCTACAAGATTGGTAAATAACCTACAACAGTACTAATGTGCTTTGACGGAACACTCCTTAGAGAGCACAAGCAAGGATGATTTTAGGATCATAGTGTTACGGTGACTGTAATTAGGAGGATATGAGAATAATGGACCAGTAAAGACACTAGCAAAACTTGAAATCAAAGAATAGAAGCAAATCGATTAGCTTGAATAGTAAGAAGACTAAGTTTACAAATCAATAAAGCAATAAAATTCCATTTGAACAATGTGAATTTGTGTCTTCCAGAACTACTGCTTACCACTTAAGGAAACTACATTCCTTCTTCCATAAGCTATTTATCTGCCTAATATCAGTAAAGGATATATAGTATGATTGAGTACTGTAAATCCTCTGTCACTTGTTAAGTGGGCAACATGATACCAGTATTAAGCATATCCTTAAAATCCAAGTTATGTAATGTAGCTATCGCAGATCAGTACTCCAAGCTATGTAGTATAGCAAACAGAGACTAGTATTCTAGATTCAAATTCATATCCCAGTTTAAAATCTATTCCAAAAACAATGAAACCAAAATCCTTCTGATAGGAGGTGCTGTTAGGATTGAAATGTAACCAGCCTACTCTAACCAGTCTGTCATTTATAGTAGCTGGACATAAATCTTAAATCCTGTTAAAGGATGAACCAATCAAAAGCCAAAATCCATAATGTCAAACCCCTTACCCAAATCCGAACGTGGAAATAGCCTATATAAGACCCGAAGAATTGTTAGTTCAAGAATAGGTGAATGTTGGTTTTAGTTGACTTTTCGTATAGAAAATGGTTATCCTAATTTTTTATTTATAAAAATGGATGGATGCTGAGTGAATTCAAGGATATGAAAAAATAGGTAATCAAGATTCATCTTATTCCAATATGTATTCATCTTTACCTATGATATACTGGTATAATAGTAAAATCTGTGAGAATTCAAGAATCATTAATAAACCACACTTCCAACACCGCAGAGACATAAAACACCACATGTTCATAGAAATTATGTTTGAACTAAGCAACATGATTGGGAATTATCCAAGGAAAGGATATACACAAAGTTGTCAGAGAGGTTTTGAAGTGACAATCTTTACGAGCCTACAATGGAGAAATGGAGAATTCTTCTTCATGGCTGAATGGTAATTTGGGTTCATCGAGAAATCTTGAATCCAGTAGCCTTATATTCAGTAAAACCAGGGAAAAGAGTTAACATACAAGGAGATACATGAGATATAAATCCACATCTGATGATGAACACAAGAAGTTAGTGTAGAATATCATATTCAGAGATCCAGAACTGTTAACTATGGGTTTTAACAATATTAAGCTCATAACTAATCATGTTTTGATCACAAGAAAGGCTAGTAAAATTCATATCGAAGAAGTTGATGGCCTAATGAAAATAAAAGGTTAAAACTAGGTAGGGTCACAAGAACAGAATACTTTAAATTACCAGTCACTTGCCTAAACCCTAAGCAATGAGTTAGCAATTCCAAAGTTTATTTGAGTTATTGCCAAAAACGTTACAAGAAGTTTTGAGCCAAATCAGTGACTGGGGAAATAGTCTGAACTAATGAAACAGTTATGGTCTTGAAGAAATAAAGAACTCTTGAAAATCAAACCCATTTGTGAAGATGTAAGAAAAGGCTTAAGGATGATCTTAAAAAGGAGATAAAATGTTAGTCCTAACCAATTCTAGGTCGTATTTGTCTATTCTTTTTAGAAATTGATCAATTACAAATAGACCCAAAGGTTTGAAGAACAAGATTGTAGTATGATGGAAGTAAGTATTTCTTTTATGTGATGAAAATGGAAGTGTTATTCGAGTAATTATGGACTGATTAACTAAATCAGCATATTCTTTAACACTGAAATTTTACATCCTGTTATGATTGGATCTCGTCGAGAACCAGATAACAATACAGAATCTCATATGCTTTAATACACGATTGATGATTAAAGGGATAATAAATGAAAATAAGAACTTTAAATGATCACTTTATATGGAACTAAAGGAGGAGCTTTTAAGATTTCAGAGAGAGTTTTAGGAGAAAAAGATGGGTGGTTGAAGATAGTGAATTGCATCCCTTGTTCATTAATTGATTCCACTATTTATACATGAAGTTATCATCTATTTAATACAATAAATGTCACTTCTA